>JAQIWN010003213.1:0-13647 GCA_034699025.1 Entomobrya cf. arborea Gr-Col-00668
ACAAAAATAATTCGAACATACAAATATGTACTTATGACCAAAACAATCTCTCGAATTTCTACAACAAAATTTTTTTTCAGCTTTCAGTCTTGTTCAAGATAGAAGTCAAGTTGGATCACTTAAAAAATCTTCTGCTGGACATAAAAAATTGTCTATTTGATTTTTTTGATTTGATCAAAAATTGAGTTTTAACAAATATCTATTTTTTTATTTGTCACAATCAAAAGATGCAGTCAGACGACAATTCACTGCAAATGGATGCTGCATTTCCATCATCAAGTAACTCAAGCCAACTTAAAAATCATTTTTATTTTGTTCTTTTAGGATTTATTGTTGGTATTCTTCTTCTGTGTTTTGGGATTATTCTAAAATATTTGGTAAGAAGAATTTATTTTAAATATATTACATTCGTTTTAGAAAATTAACTTTTCAAGCATTTCGATTGAATAATAACAACAAAAGTTTTACTAACGCAAAACAAAAATTTATTTATTTTTGTTTGATTTTAAGTATTTCTTTGCCTGAAATCTTTTTAAAAGTTATGCGTTGTACGACTTCTGGTTATTGGGGAAGATCTAAAAGACTAGAATCAGTGATTAAATTACCTTTTCATGTAAGTATGTTTATTTATAACAATTCATACTAAAATTTTCAAAAAAAATAAAATTATTTTGTACTTTATTAGATTTTAGTCCCAACTTTTTAAATATTTTTTTCTTAAAAAATTCAAAATAAAAGGCTAATCAGCATTATATAAAAATAAAACTTTGCTTTTGATGACGTAAAAGTGTGTCTATAAGTTTTTCCTTAAAATTATAGCAAATGTACAAAATGTATTATTTCATGTTTTTCTCCATCAGATAAAAAAATATAATACTTTGTGTCAAATACAGGTAGCAAAGTGATCAAAGCTTCAGTACTCTTCACATCAGTATATTCTCTTGTTTTATTGTTTGGTGCGAATAATTTCCGGATAAAAAAACCAACACGGTTTTGGATCCAAAAAATAGAATTTGTGTTGGGTCAAAAGGAAATCAAAATATACTTACCAGGGAAAAAGTAAATTGAAAGTGTTAATGAAATGGAAATATGCAATCGAACACAGAACTTAACCCATTTCGGGAAAATGATTCACCTGAAAATTTCCGTGTAGTTGTATCACAACCAGTAACAGTGAACCCACCAAATAACAGCTTTGGACCAATGGAATCTGTCCAGTTGATAATAATTTGTGTTCTGATATTTTTGACAATATTGATGACTGTCGAACTAATCAAGTTACTTTTGCAACACATGTGAACTTACAGCTTGAAATATTTACCAGAAAGCTGTTAAGGATATTTCTGGACTGGTATTTGACAGAAGTGCACACAAAAAACTTCAACTACCAAAATTCAAAATCACTTAAAAATAATTTTGTTGAAAAAAATTTCTTTGAATAATTTCGACTTCAACATTAGCAGCTTACCAAAATATTAAACTTTAGAAAGTTGGTAAGTTTTTTCCCCAAAATATATATATTTAAAATATTCGTTCATTTAATTATTTGATTAACTGAAAATTTAAGTTTCATTTTTGATGATCATGCCTAATTATTCATTTGATAGAATTGTTACAAAAATTATAGCTATCAAAATAATCCAATTTACTTCAAATGTTAAAAATTAATATTCTTGTTTAAATTCGTATTATTTTTGTTTGTGTAATTTAAGACTGTTTTGTTTTAAAAAAATGGATGATAACGACGCCACATTTATCCAAATGTGTCCCTTGATGCAGGATAATCAACGGATAAATTCCCCAAGCAGTCCAATACCCCATTACGCAGTCATTCCATCAGATCGAGAAGCCGATGGAATGCTTTATATTATCCTCGTGTTTTCCATTACTTTTGCTTTGGTCTTCATCACTATTTTGATATTACTGGTAAGAAAATTTACTTATTTTCTGAATACTTATTTTTTCGGACATATCATAAAAATATGAATTTTTTACCTTTAAACTAAAACGTTTTACAGCACATTAAATAGCAAGTATGGAGCATCATTTTGTTCCATATCAACCAATAACATTTATCCCAAATATATGGAAACAGCCTAAATTTATCATCTCAATATTTGGATCTGTATATATTTATTTGCTTTTGGTGATGTTTTGGTATTTGTGTGGTTAGAAATAGAATAGAGCTAATTACATTATAATTGTGATATGATTAGAATGTAAGTTTTGTAGAGTTGTGTAACGAAATTGTGACGTAAAAGCTATACTTTAAATGCGCGTTTAAATATAAGCATTACGTAAACAAAAAATTTTTAGCACCCAAAAAATCGAATTTTAATGGAAAGTATTATTTGAACTTAAACTTTAAACCTTGTAATATTGTATATCTTGGGTTATTTATTTAATAAAATAGCCTTATATACAACTAACTTTGGATTAAAGCAACAACAAATATTAATTTTTGAAATGGATCTTTTGCTGATGTAGACTACCATGCGATATTTTGCCAGAGTACATAAAAGGGAGCGATTATTAAAAAATGCATAGCATATCATTCACTAGATCTAATTGTTTGTTTACTTATCTTAACTTTTTGATATAAGCCAGCAATATGAACCATTATCTAACCAGCTTGCAGACTAAAATATTTCAACCAATTTTTCACACATTTTGAAGAGAAATAGTCGGTATTATTTAAAAGGTTGTTTAAATCAGAGATTATGATAGATTATTTATTTACGTAAGCTGTCTGATTAATTTAAAGTAATCTTTTGGATAATCTGAAAATGATTTGTTTATCATAACTCGGAGGAATGTAATGATAATCAAAGCAAAGCAGTCTGACAACTGCGAACTTTCGTATCCCAGGAATTCTTTTGTGATTCATGGTAAAGAGCCCTGGGAGTTGGTTGGAAGTAATGGTATGAGATCTGTGTGTATTCAGGTAGCAAATACAACATCATTTGTACCTGGAGTTGTAAAGGATGTTCGACAGTTGGGGTTTTCATTTGGATATATTTGTGCGCTAAATAAAGGTCATTCTGAATTCTTAACTATGAAACACGTTGGTATTTGAAGACGATGAAATTAAAACAATAAATAAATTGTGTAAAATGTATATAAACTTTTTGAAACAGGATAAAATTATTGAGCATTGGTCAACCAATCTGTAAATATGATACGAGATTATTTTAAAATGCAACTATGGTATCTTTTGACATATTTTCTAGCTTCGTGGAAAATCTATTTAGTATTAATATTTCTGTATTGTATTAGTTATGCAAAAATGCCTGATACATATATAAATGAAGTTTCACCATACACATTTTTTTGAATTTTTATAGAAATAGAAGCATTTAAGAAAAAATGGACTGTGGGATTTAAAAAAAATTATGTAGGTATTAGATTGATCAGGTTAGGATGTATTTTAAATCACATATAGGTATAATATACGTAAGGCATTCTTTACGAGACATTGCACAACTTAATTTTGCATCCTCCTCGGAAAAAAACTTTTACAACTTTTAGTTTTTACAGCCGCATATACTCCTAATATTCTTTATTTTAAGGCTACATTTATAAAACTTGCTTTACAAATGACTTTACTAGTTGCTACGTTTAGTCAAAAGACAACAAAGAGTTTACGGGCTTCATTGTAATTACCGCCTTGCTGCGCTAGTTCCAGATATAATGTTTTTCAAGTTAAAATACTATTTTCAATTTAGTTGGCAAAATTGGTGGGAAAAGCATCTAGAATGATCAATTAGGGCAAAGAAAAATCAAACTTAACTAGTCCATAAATTCAAAACCGTTTAGCCGAGGATTTAACACAGTCATACTCTTTATGCATGATACCCTAGTAGGTTTTTAGTTTTTGGTCATCATCTTCATACTATTTGAATTGCGGAGAGCCGATAATATTTCAGATGGGACACTTGGAAAGTTACCTTTTGTCGAAAAACGTTAAGCGAAATCTACGTTTTCGAAAAGAAAACTCTTGTCGAAATACCAATAGGCGAATTCTGTGTACTTGTCGAATTTTCTCAGAACATGCAAATGTCTACTTTATCCCGATAAATAACTGTTTTGCAGCTTTATTTTTGACAGTAGCATTCGCCGTCTAGCGCAGGTAAGTTTTAACAATATACTCTGAAGAAATTGCATTGGCAGTTGTAAATACATCCAATTCCCAGAAACGAAAAAAATACACTGGGTGGCTTATCGTACTTCAATATGTCATGTGTTAGAGGCTCTCGTAAAGGTGTTAGAAGTAGGCTTGAAGCATTTGATGAACATTGTAGCGATTCTTTCTCTAAACACGTAGATAGTACTCTTTAAGAAATTCCTACCCAGGCTGTGTCTGTCCCTGGAACTAGTAATAGTTATAACGCATCTGGAAAGAAGGCACATGATACTTCGACTTCAAACACTGAAAGACGTAGAATCAAAATACCAAAACTTAATTAATTTTCATAATAACAGGTTAAAAAATATTTGCAAGCACTGGTTGAATAATGTTTACTAAACTTTTAAGTGATAGACCTAGGAATAATAAAAGAAATCACTTAATTCTTCCTAGTGATGGATAGTTGTATGTATTCTACTAAAAAAAAATTCGCCTAATAAATTTCTACAAGAATTGTTTCGTTAATTATTTTTTGACTAGTAAAATGGCTGTTTTCATTTCGACAAGTAAAATTTCGCTTAGTATTTTTCGACAAGAGGTAACACTCCAAGCATCTCTTCTGACATATTATACATTATTATGCTTTTAATTTATTTATTTATTGTGATTTTAGACTAATAAAAACTGCTCTCAAATCCTTAAAAAATATAGTTATATTTCTAAAGTTATATTCGAAGATTCGAAGTTGAAATCGATTTAAGTTTTTCTTAGATTTACGAACAGAAACTTAAAAACAAGTTAAATTCAAGATTTACTTTTGATTTATTTTAATGTCGACTGTATAAAGACTAAAATCAATCATTTTACTTTCTTCACATAAGCCAAATTACGAAACATCGATACAATATTAAGTAAAATTGACGAAGCACATAAAACAAGTCTTTCTTGTACTAAGTATTGTCTCTCAAAACGTGGAAAGGATTTGGTATATTATTTCCTAAAAAATCAATTGATTATAGTCCTTTGCTTAGCTTACTCTTTTTGAAGTAATTTATGAATTATTTAGTGATGTCTTGGACCATATATCCAAAGTTTAGTGTATTTTAAAGCCTTCTAATATTAAGTTGCAAAAGTCAAATTCTGTGCTTACTGATACTAAGCTATATCTACAGCTTTCCAAGCAAAAAATAAACTCAAAAGGACTATTTTCTGAAATCAATCAAAAGATGTCACTAACATCTGGCTCGTTTAAAGTGCAAATTCAAATTCAAAAGTTGATACCTCCACCCCACCAAAGTCAATTAGAAACTCATACTCAGTCACTGTTTCAAAGTCCCGTTTACAATAAGCTTCATAACAGAATTATACGTGTTGTGTGTCAGTTTCTAATCATTTTTCTAGCTTTACCACTAACTATCCTTAGAATAAGCTGGCTATTTTTCCACTGGAAATCATTCACTGTTTATCACGTTGACCAAGCTATTATATATATAGCTTTGTGCTGTTTAATTATAATAATTTTACCTGCCTTTCATATAAACCATAGTAAAAGTGTAGAATTGATGTATCTCGTAAATCAAACAGTATTACTAAGCACCAAATATAAAACGAAGGAACTTATTGCTCCACAATTGAAAGTCAAGAATTATTTACCAAATTCTTTCAAAGAAATTCTTATTTACGGATTCTTTCTATGCAACTTTCAAGTGCCGTGTGCATTTTGTCTTGCCCCGTTCGTTCTTTCTTATTTACATCTTCAATTGATTTTTGGAAACAGCTTATATGTAAAAATTTGTGAGTCAATATTATTTGGCGCTTTGGTTTCATACGGATCTTTAGTGTTCGTCTCTGTAATGCTATTTTGCATTGTGATTGTTGAAAATCTCCAAACTATTACTGAAACCATGTTTCCAAAAATTTCCAAATGTAATTCTAGAGAGAAAAATTTACGATTTTTTAACCGTTTCAAACAGTTTCGAAGCGCTCAAATTTTAGTTAAGTTAGTAGATATGGTGTACAGCATTTTTGCAATGGTACTTATTGTTGTCGGGATTGTATTTGCATCCTGTAGTGTCTTCGTGACATGTCGAATGTTTGGACATGTGCATATCCTAATATATTTAGCCTTCCCGGTTATATTATGCGTGTGTTTTTTCGTTGCACTGCTATTCACATTTTTGGCTAGCAGACCGTATAAACATACCAAGTTTTTTCGAACGAAATGGGCGTTATACTTATTAAGAAAACAGGATAGAAAACTACTTAAATCTTGTAAGCCCACGGGAATTAATTTAGGTCCTTACGGGTTATGTACTGCTAAGCTTGGGCTGAATATTTGCGATGACATAATTCGAAATGCGGTTTCTATGATTCTACTTGATAATGTTTAAAAAATCTTTTTTTTTAGGAAATTGCAACCTTTGCACAGGTAAACTAGGAAGAAAATTTCAAAGTTAGGAAGATTTAAAATCATAAGTTAAAATGATCAAATTTTGACAATAATTCTCATAAAAATTTATTTTTAGTTTGAAGTCAATTAATATAGTCAAGTTAAAAAATTGCGTAAATTAGTGGGATGAATATTTTTCTAGCATTAAATATTTCGCACGTTTGGGTTTACTTTTCTTCGCTACCTAAGAAAGGATGCAGTATATCAGTCTGAGATGCACTATTCTTCTTGATTTTATCGACTATGAAGAAATTTTGTATTGGCATTAGTCTCAAACTCCTTATTATTTGCCAATTTTATTGTTTATTGAGTTATTCATGTTAATTTTGCAACAAATGTGATCTTAAACTTGAATATATTTGTCAGAAAGCTTCAGGATATTTCTGGACTGGTATTGGACAGTAGGACAGGGGAGAAGAAAGCTAACAATCAAAATTCAAAATCCTTCAAAAAAAATTATTTTGTTAAGAGAAATTTCTTTGAATAATTACGACTTCAACATTAGCAGCTTACCATAGTATTAAACTTTAATGTGCTGGTAAGTTTTCTCTCAAAAATATTTTTTTTTATGTATTCGTTCATTTAGTTATTTGATCAACTGAAAAATTAAGTGTCATTTCTTATGATCATGTCTAATTAATCATTTGATAGAATTGTTACAAAAATGATGACTATTGAAATAATCCAATTTACTTCAGCTTAAATGTAAAAAATCTACTACTGATTGTTTTTTAAAAATATTATATTTGTTTGGATATTTTTAGACGGTTTTTGTCGTTTTTAGAAGAAAAAAATGGATGATAACGACGCCACATTTATTCAAATGGTTTCAAATTCAATTAAGTAAAGTTTGTTAATTTACAGTAGTCAGTGAAATAATTAGAATGTAAGTTAGTAAAGTTGAGTTAAAAAATGTGACGTAAAAACTTTCTTTTAAATTTGCATTTAAATTCAAATACAAAACAAGCATGAATGTTGAGTTCCCCGGAAAACAAATTTTTATGGTGATAATGAAAATTTTAAACATTAAATTGTATGTCTTGATTGTATAAACTGTTATATATTTAATAAAATACCTAATCAAGCATTAAATTTTGAGAAAATGAAGAATACTTATTATTTTTGAAATGGATCCTGTACTGATGATGTAGACTACGATACGATTTTTAGCCAGAGTACCTTAGAAAGAGCGAAGGGAAAAAAATAAATGTCCATGTTTTGTGGTTTCCCATTTAGTCGGCTAAACCCGTTCAGCATTTTTGCCCACTAATGATGTGAAATCATAACATGCAAAAAAACATAATAACATAAACATAACAACATATTGCATGTTCAAACATTCAAAATAACTTTCAAAAACTTTCTCCCTTCTTAGAATCCTATTTCCAAGTTCTAAAAAGGCCACCATACGAACAGTACGCATGAAATACTTTAGACGGCCATAGCTCTGTGTTTTGTTAAAACCCTTTTCATTCTGAAATATGTCATATACGACAATTAAAATGGAATTTTACAATTACAATTTCTATGAAATTAGAGATTACTATTTTGGATTTATTTTCAATGAATAAAAATCCTGGCTCTGTTGGTAAAGCTGAGTGTAGGTTGAAAAATACATATTACAAAAAGATCACATTTGGTTCATAATCTCCATGTTTTTCACCGATCGTATTATAGAACGAGATGTATTTAGTTTGGTAGTTTTATAATATTTAATTACTGATTTAATTGGACTGGACTCGTAATCAACTTGATAATACAAAATTCATAAATATTCATTAAACATAAATTACCATTTTGCAACAAGCTGGCAAGCGATTTATAAGCCTCGTGCTTGCTACATTGATCGTTGTCACTTCCTGTCTACTGACGCAATAAAAATGTATAACTGGACTACAAGCTGTCATATAAACCACTTCTATAGTACAGAATATTTTATTTTTTTCGTTTTGGTCGCCAGTCCACTGCTGCCAACTTCAAGTTAGGTTTTCGTGTCTAAATGTACATATTTGACTCATGAAATAATAAACAGTTAAATGATTTATACATTTTTTATGCATCCCCAGTTTTTTATATTTTGAATTTGACAAAGTCGACATCGAATTTTACATAAGTGACCTACGAGTTTTGACATAAGCGACCTCAAAGTTGCCATTGTGGTAACTGACAATCTGACGTATAATCATTGAAGAAGTGATTTAAAATGCTGTGCCAAAAAAAAATCTGAATTTTATTCTCATTTCATTTGATTAAAACCCTCAATTAAAATCATTATCGATAATTGGTACACCTTGTAAACATTGTAAATTGATTGTATTTTTACAGAATAAATATTCTAATTTAATTAAGGAAATATTTAAAATAATTAAATTTGTTTTGATACAAATTTATTTTATTTAACAAATACTAACAAATATTAAACTTAGCTAAACGTGGAAAAACACGATGTACATTGACATTGTTCTGAATTGCAAGCTTGCTAACTATATGAGATTCCAGTCTATTCATGCAATCTAGTAATTTATTTCATGTTACATTTCATCAAGTCAGTAACACTTTTTTAAACGAAGCATCCAATCTTCAAGGACAATATAATGGTAACGAACAATAAAGCAGAAAAACAAAAGTCAATGCTTTTACACATTCATTCCAAAACATTGTCCACCTACAAATCAACTAAAAGTAAGCTGATAGTTTGATCAATAGAAAATTGCTCAATGTTTAGTGAAGTAGCTGGCTCAAAATAGTTACCACTTCCGCCAAAATAAACTTTAATAATGGAACACGATCTGTAAAACTTTCGAAGAATTTTATTTCGAGCATTCCTCTTCAACATTTTTTTGAATATCTTTCGATTCACGATAAACCATTGAAAGCAACCGACTGCAAAAATTAACGTGGAAAAAGCTATGAAAACGATGAAGACGAGGTTAATTAGGAGTGCCATTGGTAGGTGAGTTCTTCCACGAAGATACTCGATCACCAGATAATTCGAAATAACTTGGATACAGGTTCCAGGCATTAGGATTCCCACAAATGAAGTTTCCGAATTAAGTTTTCGATGTTGAATATTAACCATTAGTATTAGTTGGATTTCCCGATATGCTGGTATTATCAATGATGCTTCTATTCTGCTATTTTTATTCATTTGAATATTAACAGCATTTATGTATCCTTTCACATAATTTGCGAAGCTGTATCCCTGAACAAATATCAAACAAACTTGAAGCATTGCACAGCTTATTAATACAGACCAACCCGAAAACGTTAGAAGTGCTATAAAAATTTTGTAACATAAATTCAAATTGAATTCAAATTTAAACATAAATTCGGATGAACTTATTTTGCACTCTTTTAAAATCCAATATAAAGGATATCCCGGAATTCATGGAATGATTAAAATTCCCATTGAATAGAAAGCAGATAGGAATGATCCTGCAATAGTGCAAATAAGTTTTCCTATGATTTTATTTGATCTTAAACTAGCAAACTTGTACCGCTTTTCAAATGATATCATGCTATTGAGCAAACTACTTAAAAGACTTGGACACTTTTGTGCACTAAAAGTACAAAGGGAGGTAGCGAGGTATGTGGGTACGAGTATAATGCTGTACACTAAAGCAAAATTGTGAATTGATTTCCAGAATATTATAATCTGTAGGAAAACAACTAGTCCTGTAAATATTCCTAGACGAAATAAAAAGTTGTTAAATTTTAGCACTTTTAACAGTTTTACTGTAAAGCTAAAGGTTGCACTATTCCAATAAAAGGGCGTATTGTCAAATATGTCGCAAATTTTTAACGCTTTTAAAAAATACCACAGCAATTCACTCCGAAGTAAAGACATTGTAAAAATAATAGGGTCAATGAATTTTGAATAGTCGTATTTTAAAGTAAAGTTTTTGTTTTGGTTAAAAAATTTGAAAATTTTGTTTCCAAAAAAAATCATAGTTTCTATAGATTAGTGCCCAGAGCAGAACTTACACTAGAGATCAAAAAATTTAGAAACAATTTTAAGAAAAGTTGTTTAAATTGCTTGACCGTAAAACAATTTACTTTATTTAATTTTGTTGGTCGTTTAATAGCATAAAGGTAATTGCTTATTTTTCCAAACAAAAAACATTTTCAACAACTTTATTAATTCTAAATGAAACATGTAAACCTAGAAAGTTTCTTTAAAAAATTAGTAGAATTCTTTGTTACGTAGTTGGAATTTAGTTGATTGGTTTTTACGATGTTTTTAGTTTAGCCGGAATAAAACGCTATTTAAAGAAGGAATGTGAGAAAAATACGTACTAAAACTGTATGGTTGAACCCTTTTACGATTTATCAAAGGCTTTACATTTTGCACAACATGGTATACACATTGTATTAAAAATTCTCTTTTAAATGATTTACATGGCTGAAATGGCTATGTCAGTTGGAATTTTGCGATAGACATAACCCAAGTATTATTATTTTGTAAGCTTTTGTCAGAATTTGCTGTGGAAGTGTCTAATAATTTATTCAGAATAAGTGCTAGTTGTATGATTTCCCTATTCAGGCTACAAGTTGTTAAATTTTAAACATTGTGTTCTAACCAAAAGATTGTTCGTGAAAAAAAGCTTATAAATTTGGTCATAAAACTGCAATGCTAAATTTTGATATGGTATCACTTGATTTTCAAAAGGCATAAAAGCTTGAAATCAGTAATATTATTGACTCCAAATAGTCATCTAGTTGTGAATGTTTGAAGTTTGTAAATATGAAATTAGGTTTGTGGATAAAACACTTGTTCACTTATTTTTAATGGAAATGCTCTAGTGTTGAGAGTTAACTATATTTAACGACAAGTTATATATCTGAATTGATTGTTTTAAAAATTACCATATCTGAAACAGCAACTGGTATTGTTTAAAGTATGATGTGGTTCAAACGTCTTCACATTTAAATAAACAATTTAACCATTTGCATACAAACAAAAACTGAATATTAATATGTAACCAGGTTTTTCGGAACAATTTCTCGTTGGAAACTGCACTCATTTTTTGTCGTTGACAAACTGAACTTCATGAGCAACAAACTATGTAACTTTAAGGAACGTTAGAAATCTAACTTGACATTTTACAAATAAAAAGTTTAATTAATAAATTTTCAACGATAAATTAGTTTTTTTTTATTTAGTCAGTAAAATAAAATTGAGATAAACAAGGTAATAAATGTACATAGAATTTTTGCTATTATTGATTTTTCCACAAATATGGTGTGTGGACGAGTTCTTCGAATATCATTTAATGAGTTGTGAGGCCTTCATGGAAACTTTCAGGGAGAAAAAATAAGGAGTATGGTATACCTGTAAAAAAAAGGTGTTCAAATTTGTGATTTTGAGGACACTTTGAAGTTAACTTGCAAGAGAGTTGATGGTTCATGTAAATAAATCAGTGGAACCAAATTACCCGGATATTTTACATTCTGCTGTTGTGGTTAACGCACTTAATGCATTTGGCTGGTTGTTTAACTTGTTAAATTGTTTGTTGATTTATTACAAAGGTGAGACTTTAGAAAAGGTTGAGGTTTATGGACTGGATCTGGAAAAATGGAAGAAAGCTGAGGCAGAGAAGTTTCTATTGCAAATGGTACCAGAGCACATTGGGGTGGCACTAGGAAAGGATCAGATGAGTATTGCTTTCAAGATTATATTTGGTTTGATGGACCAGTACATTAGCATTAGTGAACATTAGCTACCATAGCAACATACTTAATAGTGGTGACATATCATGGTTACCACGCACCGTTTCGATACAAGGTGGGTGGGACCTTTCGTCAATTATATCCCAAATTTCTCAAACAAAGTGTTATTCAAACGAGAAGAATCTGTTCTCTACTAATTTGTCACTCGATTTTTCAATTTCGCTTTCTATATAAAGTTAAGGGCAAAATAGTTCGGTTATAAGAAAGTTTAATCCGAATTTAAAAAGCAGTTACAGCCGACTGGGCTGAAAAATGGCCTAAACTAAACTAAAACAACTAGCATTGAATTTTAAGCAAGAATTATTATGTATATGAACGATCATGTATTAATTTAAATTTAAAGTTTTACGCAAACACTTGTTGCGAAAGTTCGTCACAGTTCTGCCTTTTTGATTCTTCAGTATAATTTTAACGTCATACAAAACTTGTATTTGTAAACGTGCGTAAGTTTATTTTTTGCAAAACGACAATCGGATATTAAATTTACTTTACTCTTGACCTATATACTTGCTCTGAATTTTCATCACACTCCAATCTAAAGTACTTTGGATTCCTTATCTCCATTTCAATAAAACTTGACACGGCGTAATTTATTCTTTACAAAGAACCTTATTGCTAAGGCGAAATTTTTGCGCACAAATCTCGAAATTGGAAACAACTTTGGTCAAATTTAACAGAAGTTCATAAAACAAAAATGAGTCAAACAAAACGTGTATTTCCTTTTTTGCTAAACCTAGAGTTATTGTGCTATCATGAAAGTTTAATTCTTGATCGTCAGAGATTTTCAAATGAAGACGTTAAGGTGGCAAATATTTTTACTGGATGTACAATTAGAGTAAACAATTTCCAAGGAATGGATATCAACGGTCGACTTGTTAATCAACCCATTGTATTAATACGCTACATTTCGTTCCGAAATCAACTCGTGGTTTATCCATACGAGTGGAAGACAAAATATAATACAACACTCGGAAACTGGATGGAGCAAATGAATTTATTTCGATTCAAAAAACAAGTTTCAAACTTAAACGTTTCCCAAATTAGGAAATTGTATTTAAATATTAGTGCTATATATATTGCTTTAACATTTACGGATAATTTTTATATGTCAAATAGAAATGAAAATTGTGAGGTAAGTATGTATCTTAATCTACCCAATGAAAACTTAAATCCCGATCTATATATTATTACCGAAAATTGGGGTAAAACAATCTTAAATCCGGTTTGGCTTAGATATCGTTTTAATCGCGAACTTCATTGGTGGCGTGCAAATGTTTTGGATAGCATTCCAAAGTACACAATACTAATTTGTTATAAAAGTCCAGACTCTATTTGTAACACT
>JAQIWN010003214.1:0-13645 GCA_034699025.1 Entomobrya cf. arborea Gr-Col-00668
ATTTTTGATTGGAGTAGCTATAAATGCTAAAAACATTATATACAGAATATTATACAGCATATCATATAGAATGCAATGACCATGTTTCTTAAAGCTATCATTATCTTAGAAGATGTTTGTAGATTTTATTATTCTGTTAGTGAAACGAGGAATAGTTTAGAGAGAGAGTCTTTTCAGGTTTAATTTAGATGCATTTTCTAACGATTTATAATGCTACTATAATAAAAACCTTTAAGCGCACTTTACTTCAGTGGGCGGGTCAAAAACGTTTAGCTTTGTCGCTAGTTTGATAACAACTTGAGCAGTGATGACGAAAATATATTTTATTGTATACAGGTTAATTCCTCAAAATTGTGATGAATAAGCATTTGGAATGGATGAGATGTTTTTCAGACAAGAATTAATTTAGAAGTTAGAACCACATTGGGGGTTTTCAAGTCCATAAATCAATTGTCTGATATAAATGCGTATAACCAATAAAACTGTAAAAATTCTTTGAATTTGGCTGAATATCCTATCAAAAATGTTAATTTCAAACGCTAAAAATGTAATAGTCGATATTAGTAGGCCAGTTAGTGGTATTACATAAAACGAATGAATTTGAGTGCCAAGTTCTCTAATTTCAGATCTATCCCCTTGAATTTCTTGTTGTCCTCTTATTTGCCCTTGTATTTTAATAAAAATTTCCCAGTCGAGGAACTTGCGCCACCAGTCTTGAATTCCAGTTTGAACAAGGTGCCTTAACTTTGACATTGTACGGAATGAAGCATGACCCTTTAAATCACAATGTTTTAAACTATCAGTTATCACGTCTTTTCCGAAGTAACTTTGTTTATTTTTTGCCTTAAGAATAGCATGCATTCGGGTTGCATCTTCTCTGGTTAATATAAGTGCAGTCTTATGGCAGCTGATTAGAAGCTGTTTAGTTTTGTTCCTGTAAGCCATATAATTGTCGAGTTGTTGAGTCAATGTGATTCCAACCTTCAATTATTCCAGAATACTTCAGATAAGTTCTCATTTGTTTTGACATTCCATCACTCAACGTTTTAAAGGTTCGCCATTTTTCCACTGGTAATTGGAAGTAAGTAAGTAACTAGTAAGTTGATAACACGTAGTATGCATCCAGAAAATGCGTTGATTTCTGTATGGTCATTATTGGAAACTTCAGCTGAGTTACTGAAAGACTTGCTGATGATGTTTGCACATTTGTATTTGACTATTACGAGCAATAGAACAAACACTGTTTTAAAAATTTGTTGAGCTGCCATTTTACCTTTTTTTGGGAAAAATTCGTACAAATTGGTTGTACGAAAAAGACTTAACGAACAACAATATTAACGAGTTTTCTTCACACGAGATATTAACAGTGTAATTTTGTCTCTTATGTTTCACGAATAAAATGCTTCTACAGGTAATAAACGCAAAGTTGAAAAATTCACTAAATTTGCTTTAGATACTCATTACTAACCAACGCCCAGTTTTTTTGTATTTGACATCATCAAAAATAAATAAGAATATGTTCGAGCGCGTGCCGACATTATTTTTTTGGACTTAAGACGAAAGAGTAATGACTCATTATGACTGAATTTGTAATACTTGTCATTACAAAAAGCAGGAGTTTTAATCAAAAATTTAAAATGTTCTCCATAATCAATATAACGGAGCACGTGTAAGGTGGTTGGTATACGTAATTAATAAAAGTGACAACCTTTATTTATAAGTTATTGCTTAGGCAAATAAGTTTAGCGTTTTCAACAATATTGTCTTCTTATATGGCGGGATTACATAGATGGTTTTATGCTATTTCTTTGTTAATTTGATTAAGTTTTTCGGGAAAATTTAAAAAATAATACAGTTTAAATGGACTGCATATTGTAATTTTAAATATTCTTGTGAGTGCGGTTAAAAAATAATTTGTGCTCGAAATAATTTGTACTTTTTCATAATTTGAGGATGTACGTAAAGCAGGAACAACTATGATGTACTTCCTGAACGTTCATAGCGAACAAATTAAGCTAAATTTCAATGTACTTATTAAAGAACAAAACCAAGAATTCAAAGCCTGGACCGTTTTGCAAGTTTTGTACGATTGAGCTATTATATGGTAAGCTATTCAATATTTTCAATGCTGACAAAGAACCAGAAAGTAGAAATTAAAGTCTACTACCGTCTGGTTGGGAATAAAACTTTTGGGGGCGAGTTTTTTGCTGGATTAGACGTGCTTTGCTGTAAAATTCAAACTTCACTCAAATTTTAGAACCCTTAAATGAATGTTATATGTTCGCATTGACAACCGAAATCAAAGTCGTTACATGTAAATGAATTGAAGCCAGTTGAATGAAACAAAATATATTGTCAAAATAAGGTTTTTATTCAAAAATTGGTTTAAAATAAGGTACAAATAAACTTTTGAAAGACGATAATACAAATAATGAAATATTCATAATAAAAAAACATAAGGTAGCCCAGACGGTTGTAGAATTATTTTTTAGGTAGTTTAATCTTGAAAAATCGGTGGCCAAACCGGTTGTTATAAAAGGTTCACAATGATTTTTCCATAAATAAAAAGCAAATAATATTGAAAGTAACGGTTCAATAAATGAGTTCCTGCAGTTTAAATATTGCTTCAGTGGAAATTCCAGTGCAGAAATGAAAATTAGACAGATACTAAAAATGTATACTGGATAGTTATTACCAAAACAAACAAATTTAGAAACTTGATTGCGTTAAAGTAATAGTTTAATTAAGATGTTTTTAAGACAGCACGACACCATCAATGAAAAATTAAGAATTTTTATTGAATCAAATAATGATGACTTGGATGTTTATCTTCTTTTTTTCGATTCTCTCAGAACTCATGTGTAAATGTCACAACAGGCTATTCGCCATTTTACATGAACCATGCACGTGAACCCATCCTTACTAGTGATATAAACAATGACACGAGTAAAAAAAAATTCTTTTAGAGAAAATGCATGATCGACTCGAAGAAGCGAAATAATTTGCAGGGGATTCAATAGAAAACAGCCAAAACAAACAAACCGAAAATTATAATCAAAGACAAAGAAACCTTGAATATGACATTGAAGGTAACGTACTGCTTCGTAAGTTTGTACGAAAACAAGGAAGGCCAATAAAGTAACAAAATGTTTTTATGGACCATACATCATCATTAAAAAGTAAGCAAATTTCAAATTCATCTATCTTCATAAGTACAAAATGAAATGTTTGTAAAAACGAAGTGTCATGTTTGGGCTCATGTAGAAAAGCTGCGACCATTCATTGAGAGAACCAAACAAATATTGAAACTCAATCCTGCAACAGATAATGAATAAAAAGACGATGACATTGAAATAGCAAGTCAAACAGACGCATCACATATTCCTTTTCAAAATCAAAATACACATGCAGTAAATGATTCCACAGCGACAACAGCCACCACTCACTAATTAAGTTGACCAGAAGTTAACAGACCAACATCTCTAGTTTACAAAAATAAATACTCTGTTCGTGCTAGCAAGAATATTTTATATAAAATCTAAAAACGGAAAGCGAAATTCCACGCACATAAGTAAATGCACATTAACATTGTGAAAAATTGCAATCCATTCACTTTTGATTTCGGGATTTTTTTATCCACCTTCAAACAGTTTGAATTATTATTCAATATCTCATCTAAAAATTAATAGCGTTATCAATCAAGAGTTTTCAGAAAATATAATTCATAATCCCTTTTTTTCGAGCAAAATGATGACGTTCATTTTACTTTTTTGTTGTTGCATTATTACTACACATGGTCAAACAAATGTGATCTCTCCAGTCGTGAAATTATCCACCGATAAGAGTTTAAATATTAACAACGAATTCTCATTATAACATTTGATCCACTCGTCATGGTCAAATGATGGCATGGATATTAAGTTTCAAGCCATTCATAATTTGAAAATATTTCCGCAATAAAATATCACGGATAGGATGACAATGACAAAAAAGTCTGAAGTCTTCAAACAAACCCCTTACAATGTACACATTACCAGAACACATTGAACACGGCTCCTTACTCGCATTTTTAATGGCTGCCGTTGGTACATGGGTCATCTTTGCGATTTTCCTCCTGTATACAAATTCAAAACATTAAACCCAATAAAATTTCTGAACTAACGTAAATTAACCATCTGGCAAAATACAGGCTTGAGTATTCCAATTGCGTTTATGCTTTCTTAAATTGGGACAAAACGCATATTTACCATTTGCCTGTGCACTTGTTTGAAACAAATAAATAAATAAAAATCAGTAATCACCCGCCAAAACACCAAAGTTTAAAGAGTTTAGCTATTTCCGTGCTTTAAGGTATTGTTTTTATTGTTTCAATTTAAAATGATGTGGTAAATGTTATAGTTTTATTATTTTGGGTGTAATTTTAAAAAGAAAGGCATTGAGAAAATCTACAACTATTGAACACATCAAGATATGTGCGTTTCGTTAACCTGAAGTTATCTGAAACTGAAAAAAGAATAAAGCTTTTCCATGCATGATATCATTATCATCGAAATATCATATGATGATCATTATCATTACGACTGGCATCTGTCAGATTGTCGAAAGCGTTGTTGTTGGGAGGAGGTGAAGGTGGTGGCGGTGGTGGTGGACAGCTAAGGCTGAGCAGTTGATCCAGGGCCTGTAACCTTTAAAATATGCATGTTTAATAGATGTTCTAAGGGGCGGCATGTTAAAACTCTTTGACTAGATGGGTTGCCGCCTAGCGAGTGCTGATGGTGTTTGGCCCTTGATGAAGGTCCTGGTTTATCTAGCTATACTAAGAGACTTAAATGGTACGTAAAGACAAAAGTGGAAAAAACATTGAAATGTAAAAAAGGGGAACCACTCACTCTAATATCCTTTATATTATACTGAGCTGAATTATGGTAGATGTTTAACATCGCTTAAACTTTTTGAAGTAGGAGACTTTGTAACATCTTCACTTATCCGGGCAGAGCTACAAGCGTAGTGAAAATTTATAAATGAATCTAAGAGCACACCTTCCAATTCATGAGAGGGTGAAATATGAAGTTTCTTTTCTTTGCAGTTATCAATATGTTTTCTCGTATAAAGATAGGTTTTACATTTTCTTGTCTTTCAGTTTTTCAGTTACGTCTCATGTTATTAATAACTATTATATAGTGTGTTAACTAGTGTAAGTGACTAGACAACCAAGGTGCAATGGATAACCTTTTAGTTTTTCTGTTATCAACCATACATAAAATCTTTTTGCAATTTTCTGATCCCCTTCTATCATATATATCCTGATGATATCTACACAGGGTCAGTGCCAACTCCATTGTAGTTTGTTGGATAAGCTGTACCAAATCCGTCTCTTAACATCACATTTGGCTTGACTACGACTTGGTCGATTTCTTCATTCCACTAAATATGAAACAACCCACAAAAACGTAGGAAAAAATAAAATTACTTACTTACTTGAACTTACATCCCGTTCCTTCCAACCAATTTAGTAATAAAGTTTAAGTTTGTCTGCTGTTGTATAAAATGTCCTTAGAAAATGCCGACACTATAGTACTTTGTGACTTATGATAAATAATAATACTAAAATGTCAAAATTTTCTAATACTTTTTTGTGACCCTCCATCGTTCTCTTCTTTGGTCATCAGTATTTTCTTTCCTTTTTGTTCCCGTCCTATAAATTTCAGTGACTACTTTTTACAATCTCCTTAAAATGAATGAAGCTGTGATTTAACATTTTTTTGCCTTTGTAAGCAACGCGTACACCTTGTATGTATTTTGAATATATTTATTGTTAAAATGATATCATTTGTACGCAGTAAACATTGTATGAAATGTAAGATTCCAGCATTTTCACGGAAATATGACTTCCTTTACGATTTAACTTGTTGAATCATGTGTGTACACTGGCTCTGATACGTACTTGTGTGTATCATGCTCGACACTTTGCTCCATCACTGTTAGAACATCAATAGCCGCTGCTTATTTCGTATTGGTTGCTTTTAAATTGATGCCAAGATAAATACCAAGGTGGATGGTAATACAAGTATTTGTATTAGATTAGATGCACCTACTGAAAATAAAATGGAGGTTGATGGAAACCAAGTTATTGTTGCTGTCCAGTCGTTACGAAAACTTACGCCATACATTTATCAAAGTAGCATCAGTGTCGCAAAGGGGAGCAAAACTGTGGATGAATATGCAGCCTTAGCGAAAAAGACTTTCCGGGATGAGTGAGTGTTAATGTTTTTTTATAATAATGAAATGTTGTTCATCAATTAGAAAATTCTAGGAAAATCCTAGTGCTAATTGTATTGATTTTTTATAGCTATGCAAATGGAATAGAATTTCTTGAGTCTATATTCAACCGCCAATTTAATTGTAGTTTGTAAATTAAGTTTTGTTATAATTGGTAAAAATTATATTAATCATCTTACTGTTTGTTTTTTAAGTGCTCACGGAAATTCGCGAAACCTTCGAATAACAAATTGCAAAGTTTACAAAGTAGATTACCAGTCATTGAGCCTTTGAGAGGATAAATTATAATTAATATTCTACTGCTTATTAACATTTCACATTCCTTATAATTTCCTTTAGTATCACAGTTCTGACGTATAATTATGAAGATTCTTACCTGGGAGTTGAAGAAACAACTTTTATAAGGTCACCGTCAATACAGTCGTCGACTTTCTTGTTGACCTGAAGAATTTGCCCAACCCTTTCCATTGTGCTCGAATTCAGCGCTATGTGAATATTGAAATTGAAATGCATTTTCCATGCAGTTCGTGCAATCGGATCCTCAGTCAAAAGAGCTTGTTTCCAGAACTCTGGAGTGTACGCGTCGAAAACTGCATAATCCTTCTTGTCTGCGGCGACAAAGATGTGGTTACCTGTTAGAAAATATAGTTATAAAACGGTTTTAATTAGTAGGATAATCTTACAAAATGTATAAAAATCGCGTAAACATAAATACCTCCACAAGGCGAGAAATCCGTTTTTGATGGGTACATCATCGGGGTTAGGGAGTTGGTCAGGTTTAAACAGTCAAACTCAATGGTAATAGTAACTCCTTTTGGATGTTTTGTGGAGGAATTTCAAAATGGTCCCTTTTAGAATAAGACGTATCTTGGAAGAGGTCCGCATTGTTCGAAGAATTTTTCAACTTTTTCTACAAATTGATAGGATGATTGAATAGGATAATACTGAGTGTCGATTACGCATTGTCGATCACTAAGCTCAAAAACTTGTCTGTAAGGGTTTTCACTTTTAAACATGAAATATCCAGGCTCCTCAGAATAAAATAATCGTACTGCCATGTTGAATGTGGGCTATTTGAGACTTGTCCTGAAAATGTTGTTCACTTGTGTGAAGATGAAATGAGAATGAGGAAAAAGGGATGCTGAAGGAAAAGGGATGATCAAAGAAAACTAATGATCAAGGAAAAGGAATGATCAAGGAAAAAGGATGAGGTTTGATGATTACTGGTTGTGGGGATCAGGTAGTACCTGCGTGCTGGTAATGCTACGTAAAAGTATATGAATATAAAGTATAGAAGCAATTAATTTAAATTAAAATCAGACTATTCCAAAGATTCATAAATATGAATGGATTGGTTATTTTGTGGAATTGAGTATGAAATCTCTTCTACATTATTTGAATGTTTTTGTGACCATAATTTTGTTTTTTTTAGGCAAAAAAATGTTTGGCGCATCTGTCAACAAAGTAAGATTACTTGATGTAGCTGTAGAATAAGAAATGTTAGTTTGCCCAACATCATTTAAATTCGCGTAAACATGATTTTGAAAGACTGGTGTATAAGGATTAGTAGATTCTAATTGATTTGTGTCAGGTTGATCTCCTCTCGAGATATACTGACTGATTGATTAACTCAGTTTCGTTTGGGTTGTGCTCTAGTTGGCCTACACGATTTGTGTATATATTTGTATATATGTAAAAAATATCGAAGTGAAATAGCCCTTTCTTCTGGTAAGTCACTGCTACTATACACTTTAAAGCAGAAATATCCAGAAAAGCAAAATATAATTGGCAAAATAATTCACCATAATAAAACAAAGGATAAAATGCTTGCTGGTAAGAGGCTTGAATTGTTGATCTGCGGGATGCAAAGTTTAGTGAAACTTTCTGAACAAATGGTGATGTTAAGGCACAAACAAAAAAAAGGCAACAAAATATTTACATTAAGATATTTATTTGATATTTTAGTGTACTAAAACTGTAGTGTTAACTCATTACCTGAGACCTTTTTTTGCGTCTATGCAGTCAAATATTCTATCGGTCTATATTTATCGGAATATTATAAAAAAAATTAATGAGTAAATCGCTGTCTATTGATATTAAAAAAATTAGGAATAATTTTTTTTGTTTCCTACCAAATTGTAAAAAGTGATGTGTTACATTTAATATGAATTGTGTATTGGTAAAAGTGAACAAGCTATAAATCAGCAAAATGTGGTGTTTGAAATTCATTTTTTCTTTCAATCCTTCCCAGTTGTGTAATTAACTGTATAACATCATGGATCATTTTATGGCTACTTTTGTTCGTGCTCTAAGAAATGAGATACTAGTTCGTGCAGTGAATAGAAATGATTTTTACTCATTGCTGACTGGCAGAAATATAGCGTTAGTATCTAAGCAAGCTATCATCGAAGCGGCCATGGAATGGGAGTGAAATTAATAACATTAATCCTTTTACGACTATATTCATCCGTTATTCCGTTGATTTGGCAGCTCAAATACTAGAATCCGTTTTATTAAAACTTGTTGGTCTAAAACCAACGATTGTTCATTCAAACTATCTTTGTACGTGTGTGGGAAGGAAGAACATATGTTGCTACTCGTACTCGTTGCACTCGTAATCGCGAGAATGAATCAAAAAGTACCCGGTAAGCATGTATCCTTTTCTCTGTTTTTAGATAACGTAAGCACAAAATTTGAGACAACGATACAGGCGTCACGGTCGGTAGCTTCTTTTTTTGCTTCAAATTATTGGAATACGAGGGGATGATTCAAAGGGTTGGCTCAACTAAAATACATACAAAAAAAACAGATAAAGCTTAGCAGGGGTTAAAAGATCTTTGTCACAATGATAGCTACATTTTTTTAGAAACCTGAGATGATGCTGCTACTATATTATATTTAGAAGCTTTTCTAAGATGATGATGATGATTCTGCTATTGTTATAAATTTAGAAGCTTGTCTACGATGATTATGATACTGCTATTATATTAAATTTCGAAGCCTGTCTAGGATGATGAGGATGTTTCTTGGTGTATTCTATTTAGAAGCATGTATTTCTAAGGTATACTTATCATTACTACCTTTTTAAAAAGATGTGAGTGTGAGATGGTAATGAGAAAAATGATTGTTACGTAAACCGGTTAAAAAAAGATTTTTTTGGGGACACTTTTTTGTTAGATTTATGTTCTGAGGAACTGCGCGGGCCCTTAAGAATCCCTGCTGTTTTGGTTTTTTGTGAACGAAAATCAACACAAAATAAAAGATGTGAATGCCATGATCTGAGGTCTTACGGCTTTGTTGTTTGGACTTTTCACAAGGAACACCCAACAAAGCAAAGAGTAAGTTATTAAGATATGTATGCATTTACAGGTACACAATTTTGAAAATGAATTTTATGCTACGAATTTAATTATTTTAACGGTTTTGCAGACAGCCAAGTCTAACTGTGAGGCTGATTAGAAACAACACATATGAAATTTATGGAGTCAGAAAAGCTTTATTGGTGTCGGGTAGTGGGATTCCGAGTTTTGATGAAATTAGAAATCTAATGTCACCTGTTGATCTTTACGGACAAAAAACTCAAAATTCGCCTATTGTTTTATGCAACGCACATGCTAGGATTGTAAATCAGACAAAAACTTTTCGTATTCCTTCAAGTGGTAGGGTATCATGCGCTGCTGGATGTGGGTCTCGTGCCAGTCAAATGTTGATAAAAAAGCCGTACGTCAAAAATCAAATTATGTAGGTTTAGCTGCTTCAAAATTAAGCTCTAATTCATTATTTATTTCTTTTCAGCCGTTTCCTAATTTACGGCAGAAAGTGCAAAACTCCTCTTGCCCAAGAAAATATTGATTTTTGTCTCAAATTTCGAGTTGCTGTAGAGAAATATTTACCCACTACAACCCGGAGACAACGGAAAAGCCTTGATTTAGAGCAAGGTACAATACTACGCTTGAAGGAACTTCTTAAAAAAACAAGATTTATTCAAGTAGCTGGTGTAAAAATTTCCCTTGACCTTAAACAGAATCAGTTTATCGTTCACTCAGGAGGGAAATAATACAGAATTTGTAAAACTAATCAATGCTTTCGTACATGTGAATCCATATGTTGTTACAAGCATAAATGATCAACGAAATTAAACGAAAACTACAATTAAAATTGTAATTAAAATAAATCTTTTATGATTTTTGGAATTTTGAATGATTATTACTAGAGAGAACCACAAAAGCACCCTATGAAAAAAGTAACTTCAAAGTATTACCTCTTATTTTGGGCATCCCTTAAACTTCACTGCCATAATGAAAAAACATGGACCTACCACTCAAACATGAGGCAATACTTTTAGTACAGGTACACAACCTAAAAGGACAGCCTCTTTTTGTGACCAATAGCCAAAAACCATTCACCTTTTCCTCGCTATTTTGGTTACTACCCTCGCTATTTTGGTTACTACCCTCGCTATTTTGGTTATTACCCTCGCTATTTTGGTTACTACCCTCGCTATTTTGGTTACTACCCTCGCTATTTTGGTTACTACCCTCGCTATTTCGGTAACTAACATCGCAATTTTGGTTATTTCCCTCGCAATTTTGGTTACTATCCGGGCTATTTTGGTTACTACCCTTGCTATTTTGGTTACTACCTTCGCTATGTGGGTTTCTATTCGGGCTATGTGGATTTCAACTCGGGCTACCTTGGTTTTTATACGATCTATTTGGGTAATCTTTGCTATCCTGTCGATACGCAGAGAGGTCAGGTAACCGGTACAGAATATTATCCCATGCCTACTACAGTTTTTTTCGTTATATTTCTTATTTTGGCTTCCCGCATTTTATGTACATAATATTAGTAGCAATGATGTTGAATCATTTTCATTTTTTTGTAACTTAAACCTATGTACGTAAAAGGCTTGTGTTCTCTATAAATTATATGTACTTATAATTATATATATGTGAGAGGGTTAGTCGAATAGAATAGGTAGGAAAATCCTCAGATTCATTTTTTTAATGCCACCGTACTGATCCATGTACATTCAATTGCATACTTTATCGTCGAAGGAAGGGAGCCATGATGGCAGTAAAGTAACACCTTGATGATAATCTGTGGATGATGATGACACAAATCCTCACTTGGTTGACTCAACAAAGCAGGTATAATCTGATTGTATGGGAAAAAAACACTTTCTCTGATTTTCCATCATTCTGCTGAGAACGCTGAGATTGAGTAAACGTCTCTTCACCTGTCTCACAATGGAGAATATAACCAAAGTAGCAAACTACAATCCATTTCATTATGTATTTCCGATGGACTTTATTTTTGACGAGCCTTTTGAAACGAGAATTGAATTAGACTGTTTGGGAATGGGTGAAACCGTATTAGACGTTAAACTGCGCCATGCTATAAAGAATAAATCATTAGTTATCAAGGTACATGTACTCTTTTTATTGGTAATTTCAATTAATTGAAAAGTTTTGATATTTTAAGAGAGAATATTATTACAAAAATCTACTCAAAATTTTTTACTGTAATACAAGTTTCTTAAATGTGACTTGATTTTGTCAAGTTTTTGAGTAGCATGCAAATGTACATTAACTAAATTAAGTGTCACAAACTTCAACATTTCCAAAGCACTTAAAATTGACTTGATTTTATGTGAAGTTTTTGAGATGCATAGAAAATGTACGGTAATTAAATCAAAAGTATCAAGCTTCAACTTATCCAAAGCACATAAAAAGTGACTGGATTCTATGTGAAGTTTTTGGTTTGCATAAAAAGTGTAAGGTAATTAAATCGAAAGTATAAAGCTTTGGCATTGACTTCAACTGCAGAGAAACATGTAATTGATGACTGATAACAGTGAAGAATACAAGCCTAAGGCATAGAACATAATAAAAAACCTTGAACTTTTCAATAAGCGCTGTATTGACAGTGACTTTAATTTAAAAGTGACTGGACTGTAGTTAATTTCAAATATTCAAATATATGTACTTGAATAAATATTGTGTATGTATGTGTGTGTAAAAGTATTTTTTATGACATATTACGTGTGATTTTTTTTGGTTTATTCTCCATGCAGGGAACTATTGATGATATTCTAACTGGAAGAGATGTTAAGGGGGAAGACGTAAAGCGTTATGTTGACAAAAGCAAACCTGCGAAAAATAAGGTACCAATGTCTAAAAGGAATTCAAAAAGGGATTGGAATTCTGTGTGAAGGAAACAGGACCGATGGTGTTCGAAGTACCAGCAGGACATTTGCTACCGTCCAACAAAACGTTACAAATGGGAGACAGGAAAAAGAGGTTATCGTCGATGCAGTCTATGAAAGGGTGATGAAACCTGGGGCTGAAGACTACTGGAAAAACTTCAATATACCGTTTGTCGCGCCAGTTGGTGCAGTAGGTTCTGATACATATCAAAATGATCCAAAGTTTAAACATCCCGTCATTACATTTGCAAAAGCGGGTAAGCTGTATATATTCTGTGTTTAAAACTAATAGATTCAATCTTAACTCATAATTATTATTTTTTTTCCTTTTAAATTTATTGTTTGACAATACGTACTATGATTGGAATGACCAGAGCCCAAGAGCGAATGGCTACAATAAACATTAATATATGCGGTGATGCTGTGTATGTGTTTATATCGGATGAGGATGCACGTTTTCTTGCGCTTCAAACAGAACTGCAGAGCGTGTCTGATGCTGAGCCGTACACCCATAAATGTGAAAACTTGATGGATCATGGCAACCTTGTTGTATCCCTGGAGATGTTGAAATCTTTTGGAATTCCTTTCCAAGTGGTTGAAATACACGCTAATGAAGTTTTCTACATCCCTCCCGGAATTTATTATTATGGTGAGACAATTAATCTTACTATACAAAATTAATGGCTAGAAACTAGGCTAAAAGGTTCCAAAATTTGCTACCGTCAAGTGCAGTGAAGTATCACATTCAACATGTAAGGAGCTTTGTCCTTGGACTTCCTCCTAGTTTACTATATAGAAACAATAATATGACAATGATGTTGATACTTTTTATGTTTGATAACAACCGGACATGTTTATTAGTAAAAATAAACATTTATTTTGTGGTCCAACAGGAATAAATACTTCCAAAACACTATCGATATCATACCTTTGTGTGTGCATCGACTGGTCACCTAGCAGTAGACGCCCTGTTTTCACGGATGTCAGCCATGGGTCACCTAAAAAACTGGAAGCTACAAAAATCAAACAAATTGTTGATTTGCGTGAATTGAGTTGGAAGTATCAAAAATTACGTCAACGAATGATCAATGAAATGAGGCAAAAGGCTTCTTGCAACATATGCGAAAAACAATGGACTAAAAGGTACACCTCCCAACA
>JAQIWN010003215.1:0-13644 GCA_034699025.1 Entomobrya cf. arborea Gr-Col-00668
GGTGGAAGCTAAATGGAAGGTTTTTGCACCCAGCAAACGAGTCCGACATTCGTGTTTCGGGGACTCTACTATCCGTGAAAGTTAGTAAAAACCGGGAAAGATTTATGCAACAAGTTGGGGACTACCAGGTAATTTTTTATTGTTAATTATAGAGATCAAGTTCAATGGTAATTATTATATTGATGTGAATGCATGTTGATGTTTTGTTATTCTTTCAAATTATTTCACAGTGTGTGGCGGAATTCGGAGCGGAAGCACTGACATCCCTTCCAGCTCAACTGACGATTGCTGTACTGGATCCATTTCAGCCACACAGCAACAAAACTTTGGAGGTTGTGGAGGGGAACACGGTGGCAATTTCATGTGATGCCCCATACAGTAATCCACCACCTGTCATTCAGTTCTATAAAGATGGAAGATACGTGGAACCAGAGACAGGTAAGCTTTAAAACCTCAATATAGTTGAGTGGATGTAATCTATTCACATAAAATACCTAGTTAAAACTAATGACTCAAACGTTAGCTTACAAAGATACAATAATTTACTTTTGTATGCTTAAATAGGATACTATGTAGGTGCATATCTAATATATTGTTATAAATGATATTAAAGTGCTTGTTAAGTAGTGGTAATAATACTTATTTAACGTTAACCATAAAAAGGAAGAAGCTGCAATAACGCAGGTTGTGTGGGTGGTGGCATCATGGGGCATATTAGTTTACATCATCTTAAAGTACGGGTATAAAGATTCAAGTCGTTCTTGTTGGAACAATGAAATGATAGCTAGCTTAGATGGTTCGTTATGTAATATGAGCATTATATTGTTGTTGATTGTTGATAGTAGTTTAGATTTAAGAAACATTTTACTACAATTACACCTTTGACCGCATATATCCTGTTTATGAAACTTCTAATTTATCATTTTAACAATCTGTACGGTTAATCCCATTTAATGGACGTCATTTAGTTTACCAATGATTAATGTGACTTTATCTTTTTAAAGAATATTTTGTTTTAAATAAACGTTCACCAACTTCGGTCTATCTTCTGTTAACTTTGTACAATCGCTTTTTGTATCATTTTATATGGTGTAAACTTGTTTCTTGTCTGTGATTTTCAAAACATTTCATTTTATTATACAACCCACAATAAAACTCACTCACTATCACGTGAATTAATCTTATGGAAAAATCTTTTGCATGGTGTTTACAGGCTTGCGGAGGAGGAAAGGCATGAACATGAAATGTTTAATTACTTTATGCTCATTGTTATCCTGACATTTTATTGGATTAGATTTTTTTATTATCACGTAATTTTTACGGATTTCCCCTAAAAACG
The DNA here is from genome assembly GCA_034699025.1 of Entomobrya cf. arborea Gr-Col-00668. Lineage (NCBI taxonomy): Eukaryota > Metazoa > Arthropoda > Collembola > Entomobryomorpha > Entomobryidae > Entomobrya > Entomobrya cf. arborea Gr-Col-00668. Next base: position 1,340 of record JAQIWN010003215.1, read on the forward strand.
AGTCAAATGCATTGTTTTTTCAGCTTTCTAGAGTAACATTAGTTATATACAATTGTATATTTGTAGGTTCATCAGGGTTTTATATTTTCTGATCAGCATAAATTCAGTCTAGCAATTGCTTAATTAAGTAAATTAATTAATAATAATTACTCAAGCAATGTATGTATGTATGTTTTATATGAATTTTAATTTTCATTCAAGTAGAATGTATAAACATTTCATTTATTTCGATAAAATCAACAGGAAATAGCCTGCTGATGGACTCTGGGGTTCTTCATCTACACAATGTTTCATACGCTGACGCTGGAAGTTACTGGTGTGCCGTAACGAACCACATCACAACAGACACGTACGTGGCGGATTGGGTCACCCGGCTGGTTGTAGTGCCCAAGTCACAAGTTGCAAGAAAAGCTCCTGAGTTTCTAGTTAAACCGAAGCCACATTACATTATTCCTCAAGGTAAAGAAAAAACGAAATCTGTCTGAAAATATTCAACCTTTTCAACCAGTTAATAACCGTAGAAGCCTTTCAGCAGTAGCACAGCAATAATATTAATATGGAAATTCAAATGCACATGAACGTCTGCCAGCCAGCGTGAAGTCGCTGTAATAAAAATCCTAATGCCACTACCACTATTACTACCGCTTTTTGCAATAAATATTATTTTAATTTTTCCCTCTGCTTTTTCTCTCTTGGCACGTATGTAAAAATTGAACATGGAATCTTATTAAGGAAATGTAAAACTTTCTTGAGAGGACAATAAAAAGTAAAAATACATTTTTAATGATCATTTTTAAAGATGGGAACGTTACGCTTGAATGCGTGGCAATCGGCAACCCACCTCCGTACACAACCTGGAGAAAACTTCGTGCCCCAACAATGACGAATTATCAGTCCAACAAAGGAACTCTGCACTTGTTTAATGTTGGAATTTCACAAGAGGGTGAATATATTTGCGAAGCATACAATGGAGTTGGAGAAGCAATTACGACTCTCTCAACTATCGTTTTGAATAGTAAGTCTTACAAACAAGTATAAGAATATATTCAGTTTAGAAAAAAACATTCAAATAAAGATGACATCATTTCATGCGAAAATCCTTTTACTACCATGTCCATATATTTATGTTTGCAATTTTCAAGGTACTAGAATATTTTATTGCAGTACATTCAACATTGTAATGTGTACACGCATGGGAAAATCGCTTTTGAACTGAAATTGCATCTGTAGATTGTGTATTACTGTATTGAATTAGTAATTAAGTGTTGTTTTAAAACTTAAATTCGATATTACTTTTTTAGGTATGCCCACCATCACAAAGGAGCCGATGAGTCTGATTGTCGAGGAAGGCGGAGAAGCGATTATTGACTGCGCTTCAGAGGGTCTCCCCAAACCGAGGGTGTATTGGGTGTTTAATGGACAAAATGTTATTGATGATGGGAACGTACAAATAACCGGTTAGTTACATCAATAGATCAATAGTAAAAGCTTTTTTTCGCGTTTTTTGTGTTGTGGAGTTGGCATATCGTTTTCAAATACTCAAGCCACGTCACATCATTAATTTGCATATAACTTATCTCATGTTGAGTGTTTGACTGCGAGTCGCACGATACAAATAAGGCTTTATTGCTCCAGTCTGCAAAATTTTATGTTTATTGTGGTATTTTTCTGTGTTCTCGACTTTACTTATAGATTGGGGCCTAAGAATATCCAAAGTGGAGAAAAGACATGCCGGTTTATTTCAATGCTTTACGACCAATCCAATGGGAACAGTTACAAGTCCTGCAGAGCTAAAAGTTATGCCGAAACAAATCACTGCGATGGCGAATGATGGCACAGGTTGGTTTCTTTTATTGCCTGTATTTTAATGATTTTCTCATTCAACTTGATGAGTAGGCATGAATTGATGGCAAGTGTTGTTTATGACCTTTTTCATTTTACTCTTGTAGTTATAAAGCCACCAGTAACGAGCGTCTTGCCACCGGTGACAGATCAGGAAAATCATGGATATGCCAGCGTTCATCATCATAAAAATAACAAGTTTCATAGAGGGAAACATAATAAGAGGCGTAAGCACAAAGGGCAAGGTAAGCGACTATAATGCTAGTACCACACATGAGGTGTCCATTATATTTGTAACAATGAGCTTTTCAATTTTTATCTATTAATTTTTTGCAGATATGACCCCACCATCAAAGCCAACAATCAACAGGTTGTCAGACGAATCGGTTATGATTCGGTGGGAAGTTCCTCCAAATAGTGGATATCCAATACAGTTCTTTAAAATTCAATATAAGGAGCTAACCAGAAAAACTTCGCGGTGGATGACCATTGATGAGGACATTCCTCCACATGTTCACAGCTTTGAAGTCCGAGATTTGCGAGTTGGGCATGCTTACAGATTTCGAATAGCTGCTGTGTACTCCAATAATGACAACAAGGTCGGTGCTAACTCTGACAAATTCGTACTTCAAAAAGATGCGACAATGAGAAGGCCAATGTATGCTCCAATCATCACAAACGCTGTTCCCCACAACATGTCCGCAATTTTATTGAAATGGAAGGTACGCGCAGAATCAGATTTATGCTATTTAATGTTTTTCTCTAAATATTTTTGATGCAATAAAATATTTAATATTTATTTAATTTTATAGGTAATGAAGACTGAAGCAAGTGGTTTGGATGGATACTTCATCTACTACCGCGAAGCAACCAATGCTGGCGAATATACTAAAGTAGCAGTTCTCGGAGCTGATACCGAATTTCACTACATTAACCATTTGAAAACTGGAACTGCATACGACATCAAAATACAATCATTTAATCGTGCTGGTGCTTCGAACTTCAGTTCCATTATTGCTGCTAAAACTACAGGAACTGCTACCACAGAAAGACCTGACTACGACGTTCGCCACAGAGAAGAGGAATTGATTATTCCCGAAGATGAGCCTCCAAACCAACAGCAGCATTTGTATTTACTTATCGGTTGCTTGTTTGTTGGTTTCTGGATATGTATTTGCATGGGTTGTGCCATTTGCTACCGGTGCAAGCAAAGACGAGGTAAGCATTTCCTTTCTCCTTCTAAATGTATTGTTTCTTGAAAATCGTATAAAAAGTAACAAGGATAATTTTTATAAACTTTGCTTATTCAATTGTATTTTTAGATGATGAAGCAAAGTATCCCTGTGATGTACAATTAGATTTAGAAAATAAAAGCATTGCGAATGGACATGTTGGAATGAATGGACATATTCACCATGGCCTAAGTGAATATATCCCTACAATCACTTCTCAGTTGGATGAAAAGGTACTGTTAATAATCTGACTTAAATATCTACATCAAATACAAGCTAGATAAATTTCCATTGGTTTAATTACCGAATAATTAATAATATTTTCTTTTCATTCTTCGTTTGAATAGGAAACATCCTTTGTGGAGCGCCATAATAACAATCGTCCCATTTCCCCATCCCTTTTAAATTCGTCGTCGTGTGATCTGTCGTCCTTTAAAAATTCAATGATGGATGCAAATTCATGTACAGAAATGAAAACTTTAAATGTAATTAAGAATAAAGTAGCTGAGACGCATTCAAGAAACAACAGCTTAAAGCGACAGAAGCATTCTCACATCAACGGGAATGGAAGTCTGAGAAAAGGACAGTATATGTCGTGCAGTAGTGAAGATCTTGAAGCAGACGATGATAAATCCAAAGATACCAAAATTTTCCCTAAAGAGCATTACAAAGCTCGAAAGCACAACAGAAAGCGAAGTAGCACTGCTGATGTTGTGACGTAGCATCGAAGCGTCGAAATAGCTGATAAGGAGTATTGTTATTTAAATTTTACTATAATTTATTAGAGCTAACGCAACGTTCGTTTTCGACCGCGCTGAAATGTACAAGTTATTTTATTTATTGTTTTGAAACTTTTACTCCGTCCGATATCGTGGAAGTCTTACTTTGGAGTCGGACGTCCCCTTGTGCCTTGTCAACCGAAATGTGATATTATTTTTATAAGTTACAGTTAATTGTATGTTGCGTGTTTATAATATTTATGTACATAAGTTGTTATCATAATGTTATTTTATTGTTCCAAAGCTTTATGAAAATCTGGTTATGTTTATCATTAAGCCTTTAGAAGAGAGAAGAAGCTCGCAATAGCGTTTGCATTTACGTGAAATTCTCATCACACACTCAAAAATTAGGATAAAGCCCTTTTATCCAGATTTGTTTCTGATTTATAGAAATGATCTGATTTGAAGTGAGATCCTTCCATATACCGCTGTGATTCCTATCTATACTTATGTATCTCAAAGTTGCATGATTTGTGGTGTCTGTAGTTTTTAAAGTTATTCTAAAAATTGCAGAAATGTTTTGTTTGTTGATTCTTTTTTGTGTTGTTCTCATTCAGGTATTCTCTTACCAATTTATGGTATTTATTTATTTTAAAATATTGCGACACTGAATTAATGTGTTATTTTGCTTTCTACTCATTCTGTAATTTAGACTTCGGATTCCTGAAACACTTTTTCTCGAATGTTAACTATTCTCCTTAACTTAAACAATCTCTTTAATGCAAAGTCAGTTAGTGGCAAAAGAGATAAGAATAATATTCTTGTGTTTTATAAAATAGTATTACGAAAGTTCTCATTATGTAAGACTGCAAAGTATAAATGTTGCGAAATGTTGGGTTTTGTTACAAGCATATAACAACCATATCAATAAATATATTTAAAAAATTGCGCCATGCTAAAATTCGTGTGATCTTAAATTTCTCATTGTCATTATTTTAAAAAAGGGCATCCACGCGCTTCCGTTAAGCTTTAATCAAACACTGTGATCTGTTCACATCCAAGTTCATTAACTCGTGCATAATGATCATATTTTAAGGGTGAAAATTCCTTGAAACCAACCCTGAAAACTTTATTCCAATAATTAGAAATAAATTGAGCAATATTACTGAGTGAAATATTATTATTAGATTCCACTTCCCACTGGTGACGGTTAGGTCAAAGCACTCCTTGGTTCATAGTAATTTGTTGTGTAAGCGTACTTATATTGAAAGCATAAAATCTGGATTATTTTACTTCGCATAAACTGCATACATTCATTTCCATAAGTGCCAAGCACAAGCTCAGCTCTTAAGGAAAATGTCATATTTGGTACTAGACTTGCTTCTGCTGCTGTAATGTTTCAAGACATTCTTTACAAATTCCATGAATATTTATTCAACCATGAACTATAAGAATGTCTTCGACGTTTCATGGAAAGCAAGAGAAACGCAATAGTTTCACCAACACAAATTTTAATTATTTTGTCAGTTATTTTACTGTGACTTGTTTTTCGAAATTGAAATGTAAGATTGGCTGTCCACTTTGTCACAAAAGTCAAGATAAAAGATATGTTGTATCATCCAACCAAATGTTTCATTGAATTCAAAAAGCAAATATATGTGGGTGTTTTAGTGTTATTAGTAGGTTCCAGTCTCGATCTTACATACTTCTTCCAGATGGTTAATTTTCATACGAATTGTCTGGTGTAGTCAGTAGTCTCCCTCGCCCTGTTGAAAAATTATGTACCTTGAAAACTGTGGAAAGTTACAAAGTTATTAGTGCGTGAAAGTGCAGGTTTTGAGAAACAATGAAATATGTTTGTATTTTAGAGTTGAAATGTGTTTCTTCAGAAAATAATAATAAGAAGGAGAAAAATCTGGCAGATAGCAACTTGAGGCATCTCGGTTTCTAGAGAATAATTAAAAATAAGTGTCATGATGGCTGGCACAATAGACGATGATGATAGTTGACGTTGTTGATGTCGATAATTACCATTTGTAATCTGTGAAAGCTAAATGAAGGCTGGCGTATGTTTTTTTTGGCTACATGGCTATATTGCTTTCCCTGCCTTTCCCCGAAATTGCATTTTACCTCTTCAGCATCATTAACCAGGACCTTCACCCTTTTACATAATCGCATAGACTTTTCCATTTATTTACCATATGCGCCTTGATAATTCATTCAGTCATCATGGGTTGATAGATAAACAGCTATAAAGTTTCATAATGCATAAAACTGTTGTTATCAATTATTAAGAATAAATGGTCAGAAAGAACAAACAACCTGTAACGAAAGTAGACTACACTGTTTTATTTTCTCTTTCTAATATCAAGTACGCTATATCACTATAATTTCATTGTATACACATTTCATATTTACTATAGATAACACAGAGCAAATTACTATCTACTAATTTCTGTTATCTAAACTTATTTTACTAACGCAAGCATTCTATAGAGAGGTAATGGGGTTGGGGTTTACATGACGTAGTTAGTAAATTAGTAATGAAAAAGAATCCATTATCCTACGAGCAATAATATACATAGAGATCGGAGACGTGATGTGATGATGACAATGGTAACACATTTTTGTTAATAGTTCATAATTTCATATTTTAATAGCGATAGTAGTGAATATACCTCATATTGATTAAAGCAGCTTTATTAAGTTTTTATAATTCGAATTGTCAACATGAAATGAGATTCCACAAGCAGGATACAATACTGAGATAATGATACATATATGAGCTGGAAATTAATTTCCACAAGTATAAATATTACATGCCATTTTTTAATACTTTCCTATGATACTCAGGTCAGGGGACTCGCAATGGAAGCGAGGAACAAAATACAGTAAACCATTTATATACGATACGGTACGGTACTCATCTCAGGTTTAAAGAGTTAACAGGAATGTAGTTAACAGATAACATACACAAATGTTCTTATGCAATTCAAGTTTTTAATTGCGTAATTCACATTCTTTTCGTTCTTTTTATGAGCCATAAAATAATTATAAAGGTACATAATTACAGTGATGATATAGATAAATGTGAAGGGTGAATCATAGTAGAAAGCAGGCATTTTAAAATGGGTCCGTCATTGTTTACTTCATAGCTAGCATGTTACATAGTACAATTTGCAATTCATACAAGTGCTTGAACAACAACTAACTGTCCCATCGAGAATTTTACATTTTACTTAAAACACCTCTTATAATTCATGAAAACATGGAGAGATCAAAGGACAAAGGAGGTAGAATCCTAAATTTTTCATCTTTCTCAAAACGACCTTTCACTTTCCCATGACACATCCCATTTAAAATGACAAACTTTTTATTATGAATCACCCCTTGACATGATGATGGTACAAGCCAAGTTGGAAGCTATACTTTTTAAAAATGGAATTAGGACCGCTTGTGTGAAGAAGAAGAATATAGCAGAAGATGATGGTATATGATGTGATGATGATTCCATAACTTGCCGTTCTTCTTTTTTTATTTCCCATGAGAGCCTGGGCTAGCAAAGGCCAGTCCCAAGTTGCCCCGCATGGCCTGGAATCCAGTGTACGATCTTCCAGTACCAAAGTCGAAACCCCTCTTGTCACTAGAATAACATGGAGAAAGAGAGAGAAAGCAAAAAAGAAAACAAATATTTTACTTTTTTGTTCTTTTCAAGAAAGAATGGAAAGAAAGTATGTGATAAAAGTATGTACATGTTGAAATGAGGCAAAAAGAAGGGAAAATGCCATATAATTTACTTAACTTCGTAGTTCTACTTTTGATTACACAACAACACAAGTTTTAATTCATGTGAAGTGATGTAAAAGTTATTTTTGGCATGTAGCCCGCATTACGTCATATCACAAGCAGAACAAGAACACAGGTACAGCGTAGTAATAAAAATATTGTATGCATATGACATGTGAACAATGAGTATACTGGACATAAACTATTATTGTTGCACAAGTAAGAGAAATAAATCTAGAATGGAATTTTTCAATTTTCTTTGAGTTTTTGCTGACTACAAAAAAAAGGTTGCAATTTGTTATATGGTGAAACGTTTGTAGTTCGTTGGTTAGTTTATTTTATGACTTGAAAAAATTCTTGTGTGTGTACGAAGTTTATTTTTCTAGTTCCCTTCAAATAATTTATGTGAAGTGACCATTGTGAAAGAGAGCAATCACAAAAAAAATAAATAATAAATATGAAACTTACTGCAGCATTTTTAAAGCCAATGGCAAAGGAATGTTCTCAGTTTCCACAAGTCCTACAGCCTGCTGTGGTGTATCTTGAAACCTGGCAATTTGGTTGTAACCAACAAATTCGGGTGACTCTTCGTTGTTGGGAAGTACACTCTTGTCGATTTTGAACCATTTGTAATTTGACCTGTTGATGTAAGTGAAAAAAAGTGAAAGTCAAATAAAGTTATGCACAGGGGTGAATAGATAAAGTCTGAAGTAGACTTAGAAAAAAGTAGACAATGAAATAAAATAAAAATGACAAAAGTGTATTTAGAAAGGTCAACTTACTCTGCTCTTTTATATTCCGGAATGAATTTCGTTGTCAGGCCGTACGTTCTCTCATACAAGCAACTTAATGAAATGAATGCGAGAACTAGCAGTGAAACTGGGTGCAAATTCATTTTGATGCTTGTGAATTCTACGAAACACTTTTTGCAAAAACTTCCAAAATATTTCTCAAGTACAAATATTATACGACTGTATTAAATATACTTTTTTTTCGTTCTATTGCTCTTTTTTATGGTTATGATGCGATGTCACACATCCAATTCAATTACCAGAAAAATATGCTGCGCTCTCTGTAATAATAATAATTCTCTATCTGAGAAAAAAATCCTACTTTTTTTGTCTAAGCTGAGCACAAATTCTGAAACTCGTATTTGTTCTTTTTTCAAGCCTTTACTTCCGCTTCCTCTGCTTTCACAGAGAAGAGCAAATAAAAATCTACGTTTCTCTCGCTATACTTTTTTTATGAAAAGAATACTTTACTAAGTTGATGGAATGCACTGAGCGATTAATGATGAAGATGTTGTTCATCCCAACATTCCAACTTGACTTCTAGATCTGCACTGTTGCAAATCTCAGCGTGAGCATTTCCTCTTGTATACCATCGCCTCCACCACTCCACCACCATCATACCAAAAGCCATCTAGAGAAAGCAAACCTACGTCACTCGCTCACATCATTTTTGCGATGCGATACAATGATATGCTCATCAACCATGTATAATATTTAGCCTGCTGCTAAGTCTGAAATTTTCGGTGTTTTGTTGCAATAGCAGATGAGATGATGGAGGCTTATGCCTTACCAGGCCAGGATCGGAATCATTCATATCCTCATAAACGTTATATGAAAGCACTGCTCTCTCTCTCTGCTCACTCACACCGGTTTAAGCTCAACCGTGTGGAGAAAGCGCGGTGGTGCTTCTTTCATAATGGCATATAATACAAAACATTCCATTTAGACAAGGCAGCTAGCAAAGAGGGTATCAGATCTCTCCATTATTTTTATTATAGACAAGTTTTCCTTGTCCTCTTCTTCTCTCTCACTCTTCACTCGTTCTACTGTTCTTGCATATAATTTACGCGAATGATATGATAATATTATTATGGATCTACTTACAAACTTACTAAGGTAATGTGCGAAGAAAATGATTGTGAAACTGGAGGTTGTTGGTAATTTTATTTGCATCGCTTCATCCCTTTCTCTGCAAATACCATCCCACTACCAAAATACTACGATGTACGACGAAAACTAGTAAATATGTGGGCAAGCTCGAACACTTTTAGCTTCTGAATTCTGGAGTGATAGTGGTGGTGGTTGGTTAAATCCAATTTCCCATTTGTATATGAAAACGAACGCCAACGGATATTAAATTACTGGTTGGAATGTTATATAGAGCAGAGAAAATTCAGAAACAGAAATGCTTTACTATTTAAGATGCAAAAATATATGCGTGCATAATAATGATAATAATCGTACCATCACACTAATACGCTTACATATTACAGAAACTATACATTTCCAATTCAGAAACAGAATTTTCTCTTATTCCGATTCATCCTTGTAGAAAATTTCATGTTACATTCTTTTCGGGAAAAAATGATAGCGCTACTTGGGAATGCTGAAAAAGACAATTCGCAGAAATTGAGAATTCCTGCTTGATTCCTTTCCGGGTTTGCCGTTTATATTTTATGGATGCAACTACACTATATTCTGAAAACGAATGTACATTTTATCTACGTACTATACTGTCTAACAGTACAGTTTGGTAATGGTTAGAAAGAACAATAGAATCATTGGCCAACATTACTAGAAAATATGGCAAGATGACTTCCACCCACACTTCACACACATCAGCGGGTTATTTTTGCATGCCACTGTCATTGTCATTACCCAAATCATTTTGGCGATAAATTTATTACGATGAGAAATTAAATGCAACATAAAACATCACATGGCACTTTAAAATCATCATGTGCTTAGCGCATATTTTCATGTGAATCATAATCATCACATGAAATGGAATGAGGTTCAGAAACGTGGAGTTGAACTATATTTTAACCTCTAAAATGGCTAGCCTTTATGTTCGAATGTCCTCTGACGTCATTTTGTAAATCCTCATAAAAATCAGACTATGTATTAATGAATATTATGGAAACTTTTTACATAATATTATTAAACTTAATTGAGTTTTTTAGTTTGGAATGAGATACAAATTGAGATAAATGTTTCAGCTTTGATAATTATCATGTTTTCCTGTACTTTGCCTAAAAAAAATCTGCATGTATAGGTATTTTTTCTCATGTATTTTGAAAGGGCCCGTAGTAATTTTCATTTCCCTTTGTTTTTTAAGTACCCGTTGTAAATTTATTCGTAGTATGTGCTATGTACTTGAATTCAATTACGAATTAATGATCGTGCTTGTGTTGTATAGCAATTAACTTTACAAATGAATTTAACCTTGATAACAGGCTTAACTGGATTAACTTCGATAGACTACAGACGCATACAAGCATACACAAGTTGTAAAGAAATATGAGAACCACTAAATAAAATTACCCGTGCTTGTATGCATAAATTAAAAAGTTTTCGGCTTATCTGCCTATAGCACTTAAAACTGATGAGCATTATAATAGGATAAAGCGTATAACAAAACCAGTAGCTGATCTGATCTAATTTTCGGGTTTACGTCAAACAAAACTCTACTTCCTTCTATTTTTAATGTAATTTTCACTATTTGCACATCGCGTTCTTTGCGAATTCGGGTAAGCTAAACTGATCCATAAAATCGCAGTATGATGGCTAGCGACTGGTGACACTTGAGAATCTTATTTTAGAAAAGTTTATGACAGCGACAGCATTTCATGAGATGCTTTCATTCAGCAGTTCAAGCAGCAGAAGGATCAACAGGAGAGTGGGTGGCTTTTTGACTTCGAAATAAGGTTATTCCAGTGAAAATTTGTTGGTTTTCACCTTTATGCCTTCTGAAATGGTAACTTGAGTCAACGTAAGCATCTCCTCTTTGTGGCGTGTTACATGGATTATCTATACAATATAAAAATTCTGAGGTATAAGTGTCTTTTGTCCTGCCTGCCGCCGGTTGGCTTTGATGCTTTTGCCAAAACATAGATTCATCTAAAGAGAGCCCTGAATACTAAGAATACATGGGTGCAAAAAAATAGGTCTTCCCTGCTCGACCACTTCTAAAAATTACTTTCCCTGCTACATTCTCTCTTAAATCCGACTTTTCCTTTTCCAAGCCAAGTTGTTGAAAGATGTTTAGACTACAACCATTATCGTCCGTTTCCTTTGTAAAATTCTAAAACTTAAAGAATCACAAAGCAACAGCAACTGCATTTTCTGATTTTGGGAAAATACCTAGGCTGTTTTGGGTGTAAGGATGTACATAAACCACTTTCACTGTCAATAAGATAAAAACTGTTGTATATTTTACAGAAAAAACTATAAATATCAATTTCACATAAACATCTTAAAATATATTACCACAGTCCAACCCCTAGTCCATTCTGTACAGGGCTTTGAGTCACAATAGTAAACCTCAGGGGAAAGATAAGCCTTGTATAGTTGAGGAATACTTCGAAGCAAGTACAACCACTCCATGCAGCCAAAAAAACCTGTTATTATCTTGTTCATCCAGGCGGAAAAACAAAGCGAAAGCTTTATAAAAAGTACATATGGTTGCTTATATGGCATTTATTGTAAAATTTTCAGCAATTTTTTACAATAGAAAATGAAAAATAATAATAAAAACGAAATGGAATAAAAACGGGAACAGATACTACATACAGCCGTTGCATATACAAGGCAGTGAAGCAAATCAGCAACCCAGATTCAGATTTCTTAAGCTGTACGTTTAAGAGCCTTGGGAGCTTGAGCATGGGTTCTTGGGAAAAGGAATGCCTTGAAAGGAATACAACTTCCTTTTATTA
>JAQIWN010003216.1:0-13643 GCA_034699025.1 Entomobrya cf. arborea Gr-Col-00668
TTTTCTAAATGCCCATATTTGTAATGATCAGCGCTGTTTTGAACAATTCTTTTTTGTAATAAATATACAATGAATGTTATTTGCTATATCGAGACATTATTCTAAAAAAATGATTTTACAAAGTTAATATTCCGTTAAGGCTAGAATAAATCATTGAGAACTACCTGAAGATATATACAAAATGTCTCCCTGTTGGACTATTTAATTTTGCCATTTTGTTTTAAAGTTGGCTTCAAAGCTATGCTTTTATTTTATGTTCTGCAAGCCTGTACTTAAAATTTTTGGTAAGCTTTAAAATTATATTACTCTTAAGTAAAATACTGAAATATATTCCGATTCTAAATAATAAATTTATTAAATCAATATTTAAACTTTAAAGCAGTCTGAACGTTTTTTTAAATTTTACTGTGAAGTTAGTTTTTTCGCTCCGTTAGCTTACAGAAGTATAATCTTTACTTTTGGCGCAACTACTCATCGCTTTCTACAACTATGAGTCTAACTAATTTAGAAAAGAATACATTTGATTTTCTTAAAACTTTTCACTTTTATTTATGGTCCTTTCCGCTTCAATGGAATGCAAATTATCAGCAGCTAAATATACTAAAGCCATATTACAAATATTGGGGTCTTCCTATTTCAACTTTACTTTACACTCTTGTATACGCTTTATGTGCTCTTGTTACATCCTTTTATATAAACGTTCGTTACAACGTTGAAAGAATCGAAGTTTTGGTTCAGATAATGATATTTTGTGCTCTTGCAGCTCCAGTACTTACAATTTTTTGCATGTTAAATAACGTTCACCTTTTTATATTAGCTTTCAACGCAATTTTAAGGATGTCTGTTTCGATTGAAAAGCGTAAGATTTCCAGTTTTTAATTACCCATTTTATTAGCTCATTGAACTGAACTAATTTTACATTTTGAATTTAGGAATCGAAAACACTAATTTGGAAAACAAAACGCAATTTAGTTCACTTCTTAAGTTCTCTGTTGGTCCCACGCTGGCCATAAGTATTATTGTAGTCCCTTTAGCATTCGTGACAACAGGAATGGACCCATTCAAATATATCATGGAGGAAATTTTGGAAGATCCTACGAGTCGATCATTTTGTGCAATTGCTGGCGGATTTGTAATCAGATTTGTGTTATTGTTAATGGCTTGCGTTGAAACACTTCGTTGCGTGGCATATTTATACACAATTACACTTGTAGCTCTTATTCGTTGGAAAAATATTTTGATTGCTCCTGTTATTTGGAAAAATGTTTCAAGATTTTGCAAACTTCATATAGAATACCGATTACTTATAAAAAGTGTTCAAAGTCTTGGAGAAGCAATACTTTATTTAGTGTTAACATTCGTATTTTGGATAATTGTATTTTTAGTGTGGGTTGTTGTAAAATGCTCACCAGAACAAATAGGTTATATTCTGTATATTTGGTTTGCCACTGCACTTTGCCTTCTCTCTCTTGGAGCAGCAGTTGTCATTACTTTACTTTGTAAGCTTTTGGATTTGGATAGTGTTGCTGTTCAAATTAATATTTTGATGGCTAAACGAGATTTAGCCTGTAAACCGAGTTGGCAGAAAAGAATTGCTGTGCTGCGAACAATAGCTGTTCGACCAGTTAGACTCAAGTATGGTATGTTTGCATATTTTGGAAGAGGCTTTTTTGTAGATTTCATTTTTGTGTTATTATCCCGTTGTTTTGATGCAATTATTCTTTTTCACTATTAAAAAATAAAAATATAGATCAACAGCTAAACAAATTTATGAAAATCTTTATTTTTTTAAACTATATTTCTTTAATTTAAGTGATTTTCGTGGCAACTAAGTTATGGTTAATAAAAAAATTATAAAAACTCCACGTGCTAAATAATTATTGATTCTTAAATAAATCAATGCAAGAATTACCAATTTATTGATCTTTAATCGAACGTCAAAATAAAGTACGTAAAATGTTTTTTGAAGCAATAAAGGATTTTTTTCAGGAAAAATGTTCTCAAACTACCTGTTTTCAATACTTCTATTTAAATAGCATTGAAGACCCATAAAAGAGGTATCTCAGTAAAATTATGAATAAATAAGTCTTATAAGCTGGATAAGCGGATGAATTAATTTGTAACTATATCAGTTTTAGTGAGCGTTTCAGTTGTTTTTTTGTTTTGAGATTTTCTGAACAGCCAACCATATTTATCTAAAAAACCCAACTATAAAGCGTTTTTTTGTGTCGCTTCCATAAAGCTGCCTAAATAATATTAAATTTCTCTGTAATGCGTACGGTGTTCGAAAAATCTATGCTCCATTTTTTCGATATTTATTCTATATTCTTCAAAAATTCCAACAAAAAGACCGTGTCAATTTCAATATTTCGGAACATGTATAAATTAGCATACATTTTATAAAATCGACTTTGGAAAAACAAACTTCATTCAGAAGTGCAGAAGAACTGAAAAAACTATGAAAGCTTATACAGTTTTTTTTAAATTGATTGAAATCTAACATTTGCTTTCTGCATCTGCTTTTTGGAAAACATGAATACTCATAAAACTTGTACATCAATTTAAACTTAGACTCATTGAATTTGAACCGATAAAAATTAATCTGATATCAAAAACCATTTGGATTTGTTCCATGTTTGTATAGAGTCGTATTGACCTAAAATAATAAGATACTTAAAAGATATTCGTATTCGAGTAAACCATGCAGTTTTGTTTTATCAAATACTTTGAAGCCATTACATAAAAAGGACAATGCCGAAAGTAATTGAACGTTGGATTCAAATTTACAAATTGTATATAAAGGAGAAGCCACGTTGTTCAACATGAGCAATTTAATTTTATGAAAAACTTTTAAAAGTATGTTTTTCACGAAGCTTTACTAATTAACATTTTTTAATTTAAATATTTTCAAAGTTTTTCAAAAACAAAGTCAACTCAAAGCAAATAAGTGAAATCTACGGACCTCGGATAGTTGTTTCACTGAAATGTAGTGTTAAATCCATCGAGTGCATACAGATTGAATAACGGAAAGTACATAATGATACTTAGACGATCCTCTTTTTTATCCAACATATTAATATGCACATTTTGTCATTTATTATTATTTCGACAATCGTTTGCGTTTTATGGGTCATTAATAAATCACTGAGAACATCAACCATAATTCTGTAAATACAAATACATTGTTCCTTCAATAAGCAGGCAAAATTTAAGGTACTTTTGGAAATCAATATTTTGCTGCTATTCTTGAAGTTTTTGTGTTCAGTAAAGTGGTAACCATGCTTTATCAGAGTTTTTAGTTGTTCAAATCTATATAACAATATATATATTTAGTTGAATTAAAAATTTATCGCGATTCCCTATGTTATATTGACTGATATATCAAACTATTTCCTTCCTACTCGTAACAATTTTGTAAATGACTTTTCATTGTTTACCATTGAAGGCCAACAATGCCATGCAATGCTGAATTTGAGGCATTCAAAATATGTATTTTTTAAAGTTTGTGAACAAGTTATTATCTTAATTTAGTTTTACAACTCTAGTAGTCGAAAATTATAATAGCATCAAAACATCGGCATAATAACACGAAAACAAAGTTCACAAAATAGTCTCTTCCAAAATATGCAAATGTACCATATTTAAGTCGAATTGGCCGCACTGCCATCGTTCGCCGAACAGTTATATTATTCTGCCAACTCCGTTTACAAGTAAAATCTCGTTTAGCCATCAAAATGTTTATTTTAACGGCAACACCATCCAAATCTAAAAGCTTACAAATCAAAGCCAATAATACTGCTGCCGCAAAGCATAGAAGACAAAGTGCTATGACAAACCAAGCATACAAGATATAACCGATTCTCTCTGGCGAGCATTTTACAACAGCCCATGCTAAAAATACAACAATCCAAAATACAAACGTCAACACTAAAGAAATAATTGCTTCTCCAACAGTTTGGATACTTTTAACAAGCAAACGGTACTCAATGTGAAGTTGGCAAAATTTGGAAGAGTTTTTCAAGAAAATAGGAGCAATCAAAATATCTTTCCATCGGATAAGAGCTACTAGAGTAATTGTGTACAAATATGCCACACAGCGAAACGTTTCAACGCATGCAATTAGCAATAACACAAATCTGATTAGAATTGCACCAATAATTGCATAGAACGAACGGTGTGTAGGATCCTCCAAAATTTCCTCCATAATATATTTAAACGGATCCAGTTCTGTTGCAACGAATGCAAGAGGTACCACCAAAATACCGATCGAAAGTAACGGCCCCACAGAAAATTGTAGAATGTAACTGAATTTCTTATTGTCGTTGAAATTGCTTTGTTTGACCGGCTTGAATTCTAAATTTAAAAAGATTAAACAAATAAAGTGGTACACAAGTAAAATCAGTTAAATTTTAATTTGGCAGTTTTAAATCTTACCGTTATTAATTTTTACTGCCATCTTTAAAATGGCGTTGAAACCAAATATAAAAATATGTACATTAAGAAGCATGCAGAAAATTGTAAGCACTGGGGCTGCAAGAGCACAACATATTAATATCTGTACCATGATTTCAATTCTCTCAACTTTATAACGATAATTAATGTAAAACGAGGTAAATAAAGCACAAAAAGCATACGTAAGGGAATAAAGTAAAATAAAAATTGGAGGACACCAATATTTGTAGTATGGCTTCATTATAATAAGTTGTTGATAATTAGCATTCCATTGTAGTGGAAAGGGCCACAAGTAAAAATGGAAACTTTTTAGAAACTGGAATGTACTTTTTTCCTCATTATTTAGACCCATTTTACTAGGAAACAGGATTTATTTCGCTTTATTTAACTTCCAACTTCTGATAGCAAACAAAGTAAGCTGACTAAAACAACAGCAAGACGGAAAAAACAGCTAAGCCTAGAAAAATGCTTAATTATTTATTTATATAATTATTTTAACTTGTTCCATTATTCGCTATTTTCCTTTAAAATAATATAATTTTTAAGCTTACCAAAAACGTTGTTTTTCCTTACCCAAAAACAAATATAAGAACACGGTAGTTGAAGCTAATTTAAGACAAAAAACCAAGCCTTTGAATAATAAGGATTTTTGAAACACATTTTTTTATATTTCGACGGCATTTAGTATTAAAGTTGATGTTCTCTGTCGTTCTTTTAATTCAACTACAATTCCAGGGCTGCTACATTGTTCAAGTATGATATAAGTCACGTGTATTAACTTGTCATGAATCTAACATAACAAATTATGTATCAACGGATTTAAATTTTAAGTCAATTATAAAAGTCACTTCATCAACATCTGTTTTTGACCTTAATATTTACAGCACTAGGGAAAGCATTGTTTAAATCAAATGTCAAATTCAAATAGGATTTTTGAGCCATTATGTTAAAGGCAGTTCTTTGAATTTTAAACAAACTTGAATTTTAAAGAGAACACAATATTTAGTGTAATATTCTGGTGAGTGGATTAAATAATTTGGGTCTGTAAAATGTGTAATGAAACTAAACAAATCGATTCAATTAGCTGATTAACAGTTGTGGTGTAATTTCTAGCGCTTTAGTGTAGAATTACGAAATAGTCATACTTGATTGAAAATTCTAAATATTTTCCACTCCCAATTCACTATAAAATAATTAACCGAAAAATTTAAGGTACAACCTATCAAAATAAATACAACGACAATATGGTCTAACAAATTTGGTGTTGTTGGAGGTATGTTTGCATTGGAATGAATTTTCAAATTCTTTCTGATTATGAAATAAAGCCACTTATCAAACAATCCTGAAGCAATCACCCATGTCTACCTTTGTAAAATCGAGGTTGGAACTAAAAAAAACAATGGAAAATGGAAAAATGGATTTGCTTTAGTTGTAATTGCCAACGTTTGAGTGCTTAACTTTGCTTTTTAAATATCTGGATTTGCTAGATCCGTTTAAATCTGGTAACACCCGAATTGTTTTATTGCAATTTCTTAAGTCACTAACTATTAACTTGCCTTGCGTTCTACAAAAATGCTTTTAACCGTTTGCTATGTGGAATGATTCTATCTTACGTGTGCTGTAAATGCATGTAAATAATTTAATGTGCTTTAGCACAGTTCGCATAAGTTCTCTGCCTCCTTAAGTACAAGTATTTATTTACGGAGAATAGGAAGTGAGCTAATATCAATCTGAGCTCAGGCCATGAACAACAATCAAATTTAAGGCTTTCTTCCTACATACATTCATTGCACTGCATTTAAGCATTCATTTTGTTACACAAAAATCCGTCATTTAAGACAATTAGTATAAATTCAACTTTATATATTTTAAGATTTTACCAAATCATGTAGTTGTTATTTAAATACACTAGAGAATGATAACGGTATTCTTGTCATTCGAAAACAAAAAAAGCTTTAGATGCTTTTATCAAATTAATTTAATTTGTGGTTGGATTAGTTTTGTGATTAAAAACCGTGCATTGGCCAGCATACATTCTTCTATATTTTTATATGCCTTTTTCTATAAATTTTGTTTTTCAATTAGTTTTGTTCCTAAAGTACTTTATAAAACTTGTTTATATTTTTTAGCGTGTAAGATTAATAAGCTTAATGGACGTTATATGACTTTATAGTACCTTAAAATTAATCTAATTCCAGTCATTAAGTGGGATTGAGTTCATACTTTTACACAAAGCTCATCAACGTAATAAATTATAAATATGTAATAAAATTAAAGAATTTAAAGTAGAACAGGCTGGTGCCTGAGCTGCTAGGTGGCTTATTCTACGTTTGATACAATGTTGCTACAAGGCTCAAGTTTGGTCATAATGGAAAACTTGATACAAATATTATTCTTCTGGAAGTTTTTCTTCTCTATTTCCGCAGAAATGTCTCAGGTCGTACCAAAATTACCATTACATCTCGAGTCCGACTGCTTATTAAACATTGTATCAGCTACAAATCGTCAATCTGATATAGCCCATTCAAAAATACTGTCAAACAAAGAACTTCACTCCTACACATATTTTAATACACGCCACTTTAAATTAAATATTCCTCGCGACATTTTAGAAGGCAATAATTTCACCCTAAAACATGGTCACTTTCGTTTCACAATTTCTCAAAAACGTACTTCTCAATGTTTAATATTTCTTCTTTTTACAACAAGCTTTGCAGAAACCGCATCAATAATTCAAAACAGTGGATTTTCAACCTCTGAAGAAATCCTATTTTGCGTCGATCTCAACATCAGATACGGTGCGAAGGAAATATTTAACTTGTTTTCAGTTCTAGTTTACATGGCAAAGCTTGAACCATTTAACGCCCCAATTTTATTTTCAATGGAGACAAGCACCGACATTTTCATTTATTGTTATTTTTGTCCTAATCACCACACTTTTCACAGTTATGCTCGCAATCTTAACCTAAGTGAAATACTAAGAGTACACACGAAACTAAATGGTCAAGGTTATGGGTTGCACGTTCGCATGGAGTATCCCTTTGGCATTCCAGGAATGCCGAACTTTAATGAATTTCCGCAGTGCATGAAAACTTTAACTGGTCGTAAACAAAATCCAAAATTTTTAACTAAAGCTTTATCAGAGTGCAGATTTACCGAGCTTTTACAACTTTCAACACTTCAAGATTACATCAATGCAACATGGACATTAGACGTAACTGACTTTCCATCTTGGGAGTGGGATATTACAAACTGGTTCATGCACTTTGTTACATGGGAAGGAATAATAGAAGCAATGCCTTTGCAAATAGTTGACTTAAGAAGCTTTCCAAATTGGGCCCAGTTCGATGCTCCTTGGAAAGCCATAGCTTGTGTGAATATTGAAGACGTTTCAGTTTTCAATTTCTCGATGATAACCGCAATGACACCGATGGTCTGGTTAACCGTGATTGCAGCAATGATTATTTATGGCTTCGTTTGCAAAAGCTTTTGCAAAGCTTTGGATACAATTTGTCCCCTTTTTGGACTATCCTGCAATTATAAACATCCTAGACTCTTTTTTGGGATACTTCTACTGTCAATGTTATGGCTTTCCAGTACATATCAAGCTGGTATTTCATCTGAGAATATGGAATTTGGTAAATTTCCGGAATTTTATGATTTCATTAAGTATGACTACAAAGTTGATTTTGGAAGTTTTGGATTTGCAATAAATTTAATAGAAATATTTCTACCTCCACATTTACGATCCGCATACAATCGAGTGTTTAAGGGTAAAAAGTTAACGGATTTATTAACAGGGCAAGCAACTGAAAATGATCTCGATAAACTTAATTTTGTCAAATATCTGGGCAAATGTGCGAAAAGCAAAATAATGATATCAAGCTTTATTCACGATGCATTTGGTACAGGCTTTTATGACATTGTAAAGAGTAAAGTTTGGTTGGTCGAGGATAGGTTTTACTGTAAAGGATTTAATATTGAAAAGGATTTAGAAGTGAGCCTTAAATTTAGCTTTAGAGTGCATGGATATTTGTCAAAAAGGTCTATACAAGCATTCAACAAATGGGGAGTTATGGGTATCATGATTAAATTAGAAAGGTTGAAATCTGCAATGAGACAAAATGGTGCTACAGGTACTTTAAAAATAATCCCCGTAGGAAATTTAAGAGACCCTGAAAAAATTCAAATGTGGTCACTAGTAGGAATAGTTGCTTTGTTTGGCATATGTTTAGGATTTGTCTTACTTACCCTTGAATTTTTACTTTGGATTAGATTGTCAAAATGTTGGACTCGATTTACCATTAGAAAGAAATCTGATGTAGTAATTTGTTCAAATTTATATGAAAATAAGAAAACGGTTGCTTGCCTACAATTGAAATTTGGATGTTTTAAATAATTATATAGTATTTATTAAGCTCAACTGTTTCATTTAATAGTTGTACTTACTTCGAATAAATTAATGAATTAATTTTTCCCAACATTGTTATAATAATAATGTAATTAGCAGCCAATATCATTTAAAAACCAATACTAGAGTTAGAACTAGTTGTTTAACTAGAGCATATAAATAACAATAACCAACTATTATTATATTAATATTCTGTAGACTAAAAACTTAATCGAAAATTGTACTTTGACAAATCGAGTTGATTGAAATTCACATTGTTCAACTAGAATTAATTTAATTATTATTTATTACAGCATTTACCTACCTCAAAATATATAACTTTACTTAAGTGTAAAAAATGCTTTAATTATTACGCAAATGTTCATCATTTTTGTAGAATTTTTAGCATTGCTCCTCGAAACTACCTTAGAATGTTTAATCTTGAAAATCTTATCGCACGAAATTACATGTCATACATTTATTTATAGTTATATTGTCACTTGGTTACAAACGAAGCAAATTTATCACTACATGATTTTTGTCGACGCTGCAACTTAAATAAATTTTTAAGTTTTAGGAAAAACAATTATTGGAGATTTTAAATTTATTGTTAAATTTGCAACAAAGGTTATCGAATATTTAATTTGAAAACGTTACCATTGTAAGTTATCACTATATATTCAATGTCAACTCGGGTTAAATTGATTAATGCTGCTAATTGTTTTGCAACTTTTGTATAATGTTTCTCCCAGATCGGATGAGTAGTAATGAATGGTTTTAGTTATTATGTAATTGATCGTGAGTGAGAAAAATAATGACTTGGTCAGAAGTCGAAAGCTACTTTATTTCAATTGATCGTTAACTTATCACTCATCGTCAGTTAAATATGTTCTATTTAGATATCAAATTAACTTAAAATATTGGTGTAATAATTTGCATGTTGATTTAACTTAACTATAATTAGGTTTATTAAAATTCAATGTTCCACTTATCAGTCCGTTTAAAAAAACTATTATGATTGAGACTTAGGCTGTTTTTTGACTTAGGCATTAGATCTTTTTAGCATTTTGTCTACCTTTGCCCTTAGTATTGTTTGTTCAATCTACTTTTAAAATATATTGCTCATTAGCGCAGTAAGAGTTTTATCCGTTTTCATAATCAGTATTTCCAAAATGCTCCCGTTTCCATTTCCGGAAATATCCGTTCCACTAATAGAAAAACGCTTTTGAACATTTATAAATGAACCCTTCTTACAAACGTGATCCTTATTGTGGTATGTTGCATTTACTATAAGCAAATTTTCTAAAGCATTTTTGTGTGTGCCAAGTTGATTTTAAATGCAAAATTTAGAAAAAATTAAAATACTCTAAGCATAAAACTAGAAATAAATACCTTACAGAGGTGATCGAGTTTCGAACATATACAGGAATCAGCATCTTTCAGTTCGATATTTATAGGATTGAAATAAAAAAAACAAAGATTAAAGCGGTTCATTTATTGCAAGAATGCATCATTTAAGTGTAATAATTCCAGCAGATTGGACAGTCTTTCAGAAGTGAGCCATCCAACATTTCGTACACCGCTAAGTTCCAGTGTCCCTGGGATGATATGTAGTTGAAATTTCGTTCCAAAAATTTCTTTTAAATAATATACCAAAGTTAAAACGCATATAATGTAATTTACGTCGACGTGTTTTGGTGTATTTAAACGAGAGAGTCAGTTATGTCATATCATTGGAAGAAACGAAGGTTTATTACTTCTGTCAAAGTTACAACAAAACCTTTGCTTAGCGAACGTTTGCTACGACCAGTTAGCTATGGTGACTCTACTTGCTTCGTTTTTCATTAAAGTCATACCAACTACTTTGATTGCATTTTTGACACATGTGCTATGGGAATATTTTCGACCGATTTTTTCATTAAACTGAAGCTTAAATGCTTAGGCATATCAACCCAAGTTGGTTATTTATTTAGAAAATGAGATTGAGCAGTATGTCCTGTGTCTTTTACGAAGCTAAAAATTAAAAACGCAAAAATCAAAGTTCGTCGATACCTGTAGAATTTTGACGTTATAAAACTTTTTCTTTGAAAACGTACCTTTATCAAGTCACATTGAAAACAGCTTTTACAAATTCATTTACAACAGTAGTGAATCCTACGTTAAATTTGAAACATTACATAGTTGGTAAACATGCATGGTATCATTGTTTTGTTTTATTACAGTTGTTCACCAAGCAAGGCATTGGCATGAGCTTTATTTCTGTAAAAAAAAATATTCAAAATTGTCACATTTTTTTCCATGTAAGTGACAGATAACAGAAAAATCATGCGACTTACATGAAAAAAAATGTGGCAATTTTGACTATATTTTTTTACAGAAATAAAGCTCATGCTAATGCTTGCTTGGTTGTACACTAGTTTTGCCTCACTACATTTTTATTGCAGATCCTAACTGTTTTAGTAGTTAACTCCACATCTGTCATATTCTTAAACTGTAGTTGGCAGTCAAAACATAAGTTTGAATTATTTCAGGTTTCGTGATTTTCCTGGTTGGTCATTCAATATTTAATCGTTAATCAATACATAAGTAAATACATCTTACTATTATTCTAATTAAAATTGAACTAAAATATTTTTGTTCTACTTCATTCCACAAAAATTAGTCTTATTATCTAACTTAATATACGCTTCAGGAAAAGGACAACCTTCTACACAGCAAATGTTTTTAACAAATAATTGTATTGGGTCCTTTCCAAGTTTTGAATACGTTCGTCTCCACCTTTCAACCGTCTTTTGCCATTGTGCTTCGGTGTAAATAGGGTTAATATATTGGTTAAACGCCGATAACTCTTCTGGTTCTTTAAAGTAGCCTCGTTGTAACTGAGAAAGTTGTTGATATTGCTGTTGCATAGGTAACGGAAAGGGACTAGAGGCCAGATACCTATATCCTGCAAGAACATAAACAATACTTGATTTTGTCCCTAAATAATCAACACTCTAATGTGTTTTATTTACCTTTTGTATCTCGTTTTACATTATATATGGGCGAGTAGTATATTGCGCACATGCGGAAAAGGTTATTTTTCACTTGTTGTTCATTGCAGTCCTTTAGAGCACTACTGGAACAAATTTGAACTAAGTTTGGTAGCAAAACCACAAAATTAATCCATAACAACAGAACATGCTTCATTTTTAACTGTGTTATGTACTCGACAGCTCAACTTGTTGACAGCACGCAAAGTAATGAATGCTAAGACGAACATTCAGTTTTACTACTTTAGCTTTGATCAGATAACTAAAATCATTACGAAAATAACAATAACAAAATATTTTACTGTTTTATTTTGTAAACCAGTTTTATGTTTGGTGAAGTATTTAAAACATTTTTCATATTAGCTCTCACACAGTTCGGAGATGAATTATAGTTGTTTTTACATTTTATTTATTGTACTAAAGTATATTTAAGATTTTTAGTGCAAATTTAATCTAATTTTATGATTTCAGAGCCGAGAAGAAAAACACCAAATATTAGTATATTTCTGTATACTTATGAATAAATAATATGACAAATTTAGAATATTTGCAATTCGAGTTTTGAACAAATTATATAATTGCAGATGAAATAGCACAGAATTTATTTTATATTTGGTAAACAATAAGTTATATTATAATTGTTGTGTTATTAGTAGACATAAAAAGCCAGAAATAAATTAAATAAGCTGAAAAAAAAGATTTTAAGGACAGTGAAAGAAGAAGAAAGAAGCAAAATAATTATTTTAAGATAAAGCAGCTGTAATTCCAAAAATTAGTAAGCAGGTTAATCAATAGCCATGTATATAAAATGATACAGTTTACTTGAATAAAATTTTAGGTTGTAGCGGCGGCAGCAGTTGTAGCTCCAGTATCAGCAGCAGTGGTGGCCCCAGTATCAGCAGCTGTGGTAGCCCCACCAGTCGTAGCGCCTCCTGTGGTTGCCCCTCCCGTTGTAGCCCCACCAGTTGTAGCGCCTCCCGTTGTAGCTCCTCCTGTAGTTGCAGCGGTGTCACTTGCAGCACCAGTTGTTGCACCTCCTGTTGTAGCAGCGGTATCACTAGTTGCCCCACTAGCTGCTCCACTAGTTGCCCCACTTGCTGCTTCACTAGTAGCCCCACTAGCGGCACCACTAGATGAACCAGGCGTTGCCCCGGTTCCAGCAGCAGTTGACCCGGTACTGTTTGTACTTGCTGCATCCGAGCATTTGTAGTATGGCTGTTTGTTGAAGGACTGGCAAATGCATTTCTGACCCTTGTTATTATACCAAACTCCACCAAATGGACAAGGTGACGGTTTCTTGGTTGTTTTTGGTTTAGTTCCACCGCCGCCACCTCCATTTCCACCACCATTACCGCCACCATTACCATTACCTTAATATTTCAAATAAATATTGATACAGAAATTTCAGATTTGAGAAAAAAATAATTTACTTAATTGAAATACCACCGTACCATTTCCCTTGGAAGGCTGGCAGACATATCCACACTTGCCCCAGCAATGACAACGTTGTCTGGGGCTGGATAAGGTTTGGTATACTCCACCTTGTGGACATCCCTGAGCAGCAACGACTGAAAATATAAAATATTTTATAAAAATTCACATTCGAATATGTTCCAAAAATAATTATTTTAAAATAATAACTTACAGGTTCCTCCAGGTGGCAACGTTGGGGGTGGACAAGCAGCTGCAAAGTTAACAGCGATCAAAACTAATGGAAAAACTAAGGATTTGATCATTTTTGAAAACTTTTAATTTTTTATAAAAATCTT
>JAQIWN010003217.1:0-13642 GCA_034699025.1 Entomobrya cf. arborea Gr-Col-00668
TCAACCAACTTTTTAGTTAGGGGGTCCTCCGGATGCATGGCTAACATGTGTTTTCTTAAAGGATTCCCACTTATCCATCCCGCCCCACATAAATTACACTTAAAATTAAAATTTTTATCATGAACATGTTTCACGTGCTTTCTTAATTGCTCCCTAATTTTATATCCTTTCCCGCACTGGTCACAAATATTGTCCTTTTCTAAATTGGTGATCTTCAGTTGTCTTCTTGGAGGGCCCATCACCTTTGACCTTCGCATCTTCTTCTTTTCAGGGCTTTTCTCCTCCGAATCCACCTCCTTGTCTTTTTCTGAACATTTTAAAATCTTCTCCTGATCTTGATCTACCTCACTCTCACTGTCATCCTCCTCATTTTTATTGTCATCCTCATCTGCTTCCCAATTCCAATCACCTCCCACCTCCTCCTCTTCATTATCCACCTCAATTTTAATTTTTGACTTGCAGGGCGATGGTAAGGCGACATCGACATTACCGTTGTCAAGGTCATCATCCTCCTTCTCCTCTTCATTATTTTCCCCCTCAACCAATAAAATGGCACCAGAGCCTTTTTGGGTCACCAGATAATTGGCGAGTTTATCTCCTTCGATAAATGGATTGGTCCAAATGTCCGTCCTAATTATATTGCTACCTGGAATTTTAAAAAAATCACATAATTTAATTAACTTGATCACCTTAATTAATTAATTATTATGCATTAAAACAAATTTTAATTTACTTTTTACTGCGACATAATTCCTAATTCTTCTCCAAACTTTATTCCTGTCATTATTTTCAAAGTCGATAGTCCCCTCCTCCTTCACCAATTTCCTGTCAACTTCACAATTAATTGACTTAACTGTCTTATCCAAAATTAACTTTTCAACACAATTTAACTCCCTTTCAATTTTCTTTAATTTACTATTTAGCTTTTCTGCTTGTCCAGTTAACTCGTCACACTTATCACACAATCTTATCCACTCCACAGGATTTCCACAGCCAATTAAATTCTTCTTCAACTCGTTATCATTTAATTTAAGCACCTGTCTCACTAAATAAAATACATTTAAGTTCCTCGACAATAACGAACCATTAATAATATTCTTTCTGATATCATGATCGTTATTAACTTTCGAGCAGCAGATTAAACACAAGTCTACCTCTGTCTCCTCCTCCATAATAATATCACATCATAACCAACTCTTTTACTAAAAAACAAGTAAACTAATTATCCAGTGGTCATGTTAATCGCCCAATAAAAAATTATTTTTAAAATGATTTTTTTCCTCTGCCATCTGCGCTCGGGACTTGTTCGTACAGCTTTTGTGAATCATCAGCTGACTTTGTTTTGGAATTGATGACAGGTTGGTTGACAGCATCAAAACATTGAAAGCAGTGCAGTGCCATGAGTATGTAGTCAAGTAAGAAAATAGTGTGACTTTATGAATAAAAAAAATGTGTACATTTTTTTTTACAAAATTTTTCAAATTTAATAATTTTATTTATTATTTGTTCATCATCTGAGATATTAAAATTGTTGATCAGGATATAAGAGTTAATTATTTTAGTACTGTTTTAGATTATGTTATTAGTGCTTTAATTGTTTTTAACGGTTTGTTTTGATTTAGTTACAAGTGGCTATTTACAATGATTTCCTTACAGTCAGTAGAGAATTTTAATTCGAATTTGGAAGTTAGAAAATGTAGTTCTAGCAATCAAGGGCAAAATGAGAAGAAAAAAAAACTTATTTTTGAGGCTCAAGTTGAATCACTCAAATCTTTATGTTAAAGTTGTATTAGATTTTATTTCAAACGAAGCATATATACTACGTCCCTATAACACTCATAAGGAAACGATATAAGTTTTTCATTTACAATTGTTACAATTTGCAATTACAATTTACAATTTACCGTAATGTTGTAGTACAAAGTTGGTTAGGAAGTTTAAAGAAAAGATATAATCCTTTCAAAATACGCTTCAGTCAAGCTTAATATTTTAAGCAAGTTGCAAACAAAAGTAAGTTTTTTTTGCTCAAAATTGCATTTATGCATGTTTTTTTTATAAGATAGGAACATTTTATGGGAAAAATATACTTATTCATTGAAATATATTTTAATAAATTACTAGCAGTACTAACAACTAGTGAGTTAATTAAACCATAAATTTAAACATGTGCATAACAACAGGGGTGGTAAATGCATTGACGTCACTGTTCTTATTTGTTGGCATGGTAGTTACTTAAAAGCATAACAAACAAAAACTATTTCAGTTTTCAATTAGTAAAAAAAATATCAATGTTTGTTTTAAATATCATTTGAAAACTGCGCCATCTTGCATCACTAAATTCTAGATGGCAATGATGCAACCTGAAGATTGTTAGTAAATTGGGATTATGTACATTGTTTTTTAAACTAACTATAAGGTTATTTTTTAGCAAAAAATATGGCAAAATTACAGTGGGCGACTGTAGATAACATTTTGAATTCAAAACTCTTCCACTATTCATATATATTTAAAGCTCATGAACAGAACTAGGAAACTTTCGTATCTTGAAACGTTTTTATAAACTCGGTACCTTCGGTGTTTTTACGGAACCTTATGGACGTTTTTATGAACTGTTAAAAAATGCATGATTTCTATGAAATATTTGCATTTCAGGGGTGTGTAGTGTAAGTATGTGCCTCTAACTAGGCAGCTAATACAAGGTAAATTTTGTATATTATCTGGCGTTTAAATATCAAATACATTTATTCACACTTATTCATTCAAAAAATACCTTGATTTATAAGTTTTACTTAAAATCTAATGTAAAATTAGAACTACAAAACGAATCTGAACCTTTATATTAGTTAAGTTTGTGTCGCACAATTTTGAAAAATCTCACATGACCTTAATTTGTTTAGTATGTTGTATTTTTCTTGCTCCACCGCAATATATCAAGACAGATACTTTAGTGGCGTTTGCCATGCTCCAGACTTTTTTCATAAAGTTCCATAAAAAGTATACGATAGCTTTACTTAAACCACAATCATAAAAGAAAAATACAAAAGAAGACAGCGAAAAACCAAAAGCTACAATTACTAAAAGAATATAAACTCCAATTCTATTATCAGTTTTTACCCAACCATGTTTACGTCGATAATGTTCTGTTTCAAAATTGGAATACAAATTCGTGTTTAGCAGTGCGATATACCATTTTATGTACATATTCCACCATTCAACAATGCCCGAATTTAGGGAATATTTGATTCTTAGCAAAATATTTGTAGGAAAGATGCCAAAATACTTATATCCAAACAGCTGTTCGTAAAGAACATCTTTACTGTAAAAAGCTGGCAGGTCAAAGGTTTTCAACATTGTATGAAATTCCATAGCATTTGCTTCAGGAAATATCATTGCTGTTTTGTCGCATTTTCCCATGTGTACATCTAGAATTTGTTCAAACGATCTCAAGTGGCGAGAGAGATGGGTGCCATTCCACAAAGCTGGCAGCATCGCAGAATGATTCAAATAGTATTTGGTTCTTTTTGAAAATTGATCTATAAGAACTTCAAATCTGTTATATTTTTCGTACGTAAACCTTAGTAAGTGGTAGAACCAAAATTCTGACATTTGTGGTAAATCTTCATGTGCATTTTTTCCAAAGGTTTTGTTCTCGGCTCGACTATTATAGTTTATCCATGAAAGTTCAAATTCTGTTAAAGTACCCCTACGAGACCGTATGCTGAAATTGTTTTGCACTAAACTGTCGAAAGTGTCAAAGGGTATCAAGTTTGGTTCAAGAGTAAGATTACTTATATTTTCTCCTTTGTAGGCATTGCTTAGAACAAGAAAAAGGAAAGGTACACTAAAAAGCAATACTCTTTCGTTCAACAAACTGCTTTGAAATATGTCCGATGATTGCTCAATTATGGAGCCAGTTAGGTAGAAAAATTCATCCCAAAAAGTTCTTGCGCTACACTTTTTGCGACGTGGGTTAGATGTGAAAACTAGTATACTTGCTAATAGCGCCAAAACTAGTAGAATTAGTAGCCACGACGGAGTGTCAAAAGCACCAACTAGCTCACCAAGCCTAGAAATCCAATGATAAGTGTTTCTATGACAACTAACGAGTCGAAACTGTTGGCTATGAAGTACTAAACCAATTTCTTGAAATGAACCCAAATTGGCTGCAGAATATCTCAAAATTATTGGACGTAAACTTGCAGAAAGAAAAACAGGTTTTGGACAATGTTTAACAAGAAGCTTTATCCAACCCTCAAAATTTTTATTTACTTTTGTGAAAAACTGAATTGTAATGTTTTCTGGGAAAAATTGTTGAATAATATGAGTGTCAAGGGAGTACTTTAAAAAGACGGAATCCAAATTCACTTCAGGGCTTGCAATGTTTCTTAAATAGTTTTTCCTAGATTTTGCTCCATTTTCAGCTAATAAATTTCCATAGCTTTTGTCATTTTCCCACGGCAATACAATCATAAGTTTTTGAAAATACATAAACTCTGTTAGTAACTTATGAGTAGCAATTAAGGAACTAAAGTCTTTGGTATGATGTGTGACATCAATCACTTGAAAAGGATCACAAGCATTGCAATACTCACAAAGTACACTTATTTTGTCCCTAAGAGGAAGAATTTCCAGTATAGCCACAACATGTACAAGTCGAATCGCCAGTCCGCTTCCAAGTGCCATGGAAATCCAATTATTTTTATGATATATATTTGCACACGTTGATCCAACGTCGTGGTCGCAAATGAGGAGAGTGATTTTTGGTACACTACTAAAATAGTCCCTGTAGTAGTCATGCCACTCTGGGCCCAAGAAAATGGGGGTTTTAAGTACAGGATTTTTACTCCAATAATCTTGTAGGTACAAGTGAGGAGATATTTGTTCATTTGGAGGGTTCAGGTAAACAACCAAGTCGCAGTGTGTCATTTTGTTAGAAATTCTGAATTTATCTTCAAACAACTGACCTATAAATTCCCATGCGTGGTTTTTGCTTTCATGATCGTCCAGCATTTTAGTTCTATTTTGCAAATACCAGTTGTGTAAAGTTTCCTTTTCGTGGTTAAGAAATTTCTTTGGGAAAATTGTCAAGCCCGGCAGTGAGTCGTAATAAATTAGAATGACAGGCTGGATTAGTTTAGACATTTTTATGTTGTAAGAACGAAGATTTATTATATGCAGTATACAATCACTAAATGTATTTAAAAACTCCAAATGTCTATCTTTAATTATTTCCAAAGACAATTCAAAATTAAGACTAGCAAGAGAATTGAAAATAATAAAGTTTAAAGCAAGAGTCAAGAAATTCAACTTTAATTTCATGTTCTTTTACGAAAAAAAATTCAATTTCTTGTAGTTTAGCGTGGAATGAAATCTCACAACTTATATTTTTGCGCTAAATATCCAAAACTGTGGTCAACCTACAATTCGAATTCGGTTTTCCGAAAGCGTGACGGAACTTTGAAAGTTGGTTTTTAGTTTAAAAAATAAGTGTTTAATAAGTAGTTTGTTTTGAATGAAAATATGTTTTTTTTTAAATTAGGGCACGTTTTTAACTTACTGGGAACTGAAAATTAGATACTAAATGTTGAACCACCATGTACAACATCCGATGCTTTTGTGTGCCACTTTACTGGATGGTGGTCAAGCTCACATTCATTTATCTGGTTCATTCCAAACTGAATTTTCGGTCATTTACGGAGTTCAATAAGTTGTTTTTCATACTTTCGTCACGTGGCAAAAACGGTGGTCTCTGTCTTGTTACGAAAGCTTTTTATTTTTCTCAATATTAATTAAAAACTCAGGTTACGAAATTAATTATTGTACTTACAAGGCAACTCAGTGAACTATGAGACATGAAAATAAATGAAAAACTTTTTTTTGTGGACATCACTTAGGCTATACGCATTTGAGTTAATGTGCTGTATTTACCAAATACTAGACTTTATGTTAAGACGTAAGCTTGACCATTGCATTACCCGAAAACCTTAAGGCTTGCGTTCCTTTTCTTTGTAGATTGTGAATGTTTTCATTTGGAAAACGAAAATCTTTCTTTAGCACCTCAAAAGCATCGCAACTGGGCCAGAACTATATATTTCATTCGAATTCGTGAGTAATGATTTATTTGAGTTACCTTGTGAGTTTTTCCTCACTTGGTACACTTTTTGTAAAATGAATTTTTGTGGTAGAGAATAATATGTTTAATTGTATTTTATGTAAAATTCCATTTTGTAATACGTTCCGAGTTGTCGATATATTACCAGTTTGACTACTTTCAACCAATAAATATGCGACAAAATTCTATAAGAAATAAGAAAGCTTTTTACTTTATGTGCTGAAAATATTCAAATCCACTGTTTGCCAAATTACGATTTTTTCACAAACTCTTAAATAAAACAAAATCATATCAAGATTGAATAAATTTCAAACCTTTGGGTAATGAATATTATTTTTCAGGAATTTTAGGGCTTCAAAATTAATATTCGTTGACAAGTAGGAAATATAAACAGCACTGACAACTAATAAGTTTACTAAAACCAAAAAGTTAAACATGTGCATTAAAAAAAGAGGTGATAAAAGCATTGATGTCTCCTGATCTGATTTGATGGCATGGTAGCTATATATATAAGTTTTTAATTAGTAAAAAACTATCAACTCTGGTTTAAAATATCATACTTATCGCATCAATTCTAGGATTTGTAGCATCATTGTACTTTTATTGGACGTGATTCTACTAATTTAAGGAAAAGAGATGGTTTTGTGTGCAAATTGCGACACGGTTTCCAATACTAAAATCACACCCAAATCTATTTAGAGAGGTGGTACATGAAATACAAAGAGCTCTTATATCGAAACCGAAGATCGATATATTTCGTGATGCTAGCTAACTTTATACTGTGTGGTTCACTAGTTTACATCACTTTGGATTTAATGGATATTGACTGAGCAATTGGTATGTACTAATAATTCGATATGTATTGTCCTTGTATATATTTAAATGCCTTGCTGTTGTTACACCAACTTTTGTAGCTTTATGTGGAGCCGTTGTTCAAGGTTTAAGTTCAATTTGGAAAGTTCTTAAACATGAAACTTTTACTAAATCAAATGCAAAACTATTCTCAACTCATTTTTTGGCTCAAGTTGAGTCACTTAAGTCAAGTCATAATGTTTAATGACAAAAAAAAATTCAAAATTAACAAAACGAGTTTGAAATTTGATACCCAGTATCAGGAAAACAGTTTAAAATCGAGACAGGGTTTTAAGCATGATAGTTCTGTGATTTGGTGTATTTATACTTTTGTGGATTGATAATAAGTAAAGTGCAACAAGGTGTGATTATTATGAAATCCTAGAAAAAGGCTTGATCTTCTGGTACAAAGTTTAAATGATGGTTAAGCAGCTTTTTAGTAACCCTTTCCAAATATGTTTTTGTCACGCTTAAAATTTTTAAAGCAAATTGCAACAATCCTAACTTCATTAAGTTAAAGATTTAGAAATCTTGTTTTGTTTTAGAAATTGAGATTAACGCAATTTCTCTTTCTAGATTCAATATCTGATTTGCGTAACGCTAGAAATATTATTATATATTGTAGTTGTGCACCATATCAATTCCTATGACGCACACACATACACATTCGGACTAAGCATAGTAAGAAATGGTTTCATCCCTATTCACCTTACCAAACTATATTGTTATTAAAAATGTGTTATTGTTTATCCCAAAAGTACCTCTTCCTTTCCTTACTAATAATTTCACATACTATCTGTATAATTTATTCGATTCGAAAAATGAAAATCTTGTATCAATGATCACTCATGCTAATAATAGTTTGTACCTTATCTTTCCTCAAACTCATAAAATTTAAATCTCTTCTGAAATTTTAACCTCTGTGAGTTATTTCCTCCGACGAACTACAGTAATTTTAAAATAGCAAACTAGACAAAGTTTTTTTTTTTGCTCAAGGACGTATTTATACATGTGTTGTTATGAAACCTTTTGTGTAAAAAATATATAATTTTTCGTTAAAAAATTTTTAAGTGTTAAAACGCACTTTCCTTTTTTAAAGCCAAGTTTATTTCCTGATTTTATTCTAAGTTTTCTATGCCGCTGCTTTTACATTGTATTTCGTATCGATCAGCGTCACTCCTAATGCACCGCAAATTAACTTAATAGAATAAATACTCCAAAAAAATTCATTACTGTCATAATAAGCAAAATTAAAGAAAGAAACAAGCTTTAAACCCGAAAAAAGGTTGTATGCACAATTCGATTCCGTACTGGAAGCTACTTAATTAAATCACTGTTTGGGTATCCTTTGGTAGTTATAGTAAAATACGCGTATATTATACTTACTATGTACTAACCCCAACAGTGGCAGAAAATGTGGATTACCTTTTTATTGATGCTTGAAGGTCCATTTTACCTTGGAAATATTAAAAAATAATAACAACGGGCGAGAAAAGATAGACTTTTGATGTGAAAATTCTTATATTTGTTATCATATAATAAAAGCAGATAAACAGAACTAGGAAACGTTTTCACCGCGACTTTTTTTGCACTTGGGTGTTTTTACTCCAAATTTAAAACAATTTTATAAAGTGTTCAAAAGTTAATCATTTCTACAAAATGGGTGTATATCGTATAAACACACTTTTATTAGGTAAAACTTTTACATTGACGACCATTCAAATTTCAGATACATAAGTCTACTTTTCAACTAATTCGAATAATACTTTCATGCATAATTTTTACTTGAATCCTAATTGCATATTATATGCAAAATTGGAACAACAAAACGGATTCAAACCTATAATAGTAAGTAAGTTTCGTAGGATAAATTTTTCACATGGCAGGTACCCTTATTTGTTTAACAAGTTGCATTTTCCTTGTTCCACCGCAATATATCAAGTCAGATATTTGAGCGAGATTTGCCATGTTCCAAACTTTTTTCATAAAGTTCCATAAAAAGTATACGATAGCTTTACTTAAACCACAGTCATTAAAAATAAACACAAAAGAAGAGAGCGAAAAACCAAAAGCTACAATTACTAAAAGAATATAAACTCCGATTTTATTATTAGTTTTTACCCAACCTTACTTAAGTCTTAAATATTCTGTTTCATAGTTTGAATAATAATTCCAGTTTGTCAGCCCTATGTACCATTCGATGTACATTTTCCACCATTCAACAATGCCACAATTAAAGGAGGATTTGATTCTTAACAAAATATTTGTAGGGAAGTAGCCGAAATACCCGTACCCTAACAGTTGTTCGTAAAGAACATCTTTACCGTAAAATACTGGCAGCTCTAAGAATTTCAACATGCTAAAAAATTCGAAAGCATTTGCTTCAGGAAATATCATTGCTGTTTTGTGGCACTTTCCCATGTGCACGTCTAGAATTTGTTCATACGTTCTGAAGTAAGGAGAGATATGGGAATTATTCATCAAAGCGGGAAGCATTGCAGAATGATGCAAATAGTATTTGGTTCTTTTCGAAAATTGATCTATTAGAGCTTCAAGTCTGTTCAATTCTACGTCCTTAAATGATAGTAAAAGGTAATGCCAAAATTCTGAAATTTGAGGTAAAGCTTCATGTGAATTTTCCGCAAAAGTTTTGTTCTCCGCTCGACTATTATTTTGTATCCATGAAAAACTAAGTGGTGTTAATGTAGTCCTACGAGATCGTATGCTGAAATTATTTTGCACTAAACTCTCAAAAGTGTCAAAGGGTATCAAGTTTGGCTCGACAGTAAGATTACTTATATTTTCCCCTTTGTAGGCGTTGCTTAGTACAAGAAACAAAAAAGGTACACTGAAAAGCAGCATTCTTTGTTTCAACGAAGTGCTTTGAAACATGTCTGATGATTGCTCAATTATGGACCCAGTTAGATAGAAAAATTCATCCCAAAATGTTCTTGCGCTACATTTTATGCGACGTGAATTCGAGGTAAACATTAAGATAATTGCTAGAACGACCAGAAATAATAGAATGAGTAGCCACGACGGAGTGTCAAAAGCACCAACTAGCTCACCAAGCCTTGAAATCCAATGATAAGTATCTCTATGACAACTAACAAATCGAATTCGATCACTATGAAATACTAAACCAATTTCTTGGAATGATCCTAACTTACTATTAGCGCTTCTGTAAATTAAAGGACTAAAACTTGCAGAAAGAATAACAGGTTTGGGACAATCTTTAACTAAAACCTCAATCCAACTATTAAAGTTCATCTCAACTTCTGTAAAAAACTGAAGGGTAATATTTTCCGGTAAAAAAATGTGAAAAAGATGAGCGTCAAATGAGTGCTTTAAAAGCGGGGCATTGTTTTTAAACACAGTATTTGCAATATTTTTCAAAAAGTTTTTTCTCGTTTTTGCTCCTTTTTCAGCTACAAGGTTTTCGTAATTTTGCTCATCTTCCCAGTTCAATAGGATTTTAAGGTTTTGAAAATAAGTAAATTCTGTTAGCAGCTTATGGCTGACAAGTAAAGAGTTAAAGTCTTTGTAATTTTGTGTGACATCAACCATTTGAAAAGGATCACAAGCATTGCAATACTCACAAAGTACACTTAGTTTGTCGCTATGAGGAAGAATTTCCAGTATAGCCACAACATGTACAAGTCGAATCGCCAGTCCGGTTCCCAGTGCCATGGAAATCCAACTATTTTTATGATATATATCTGTACACGTTGATCCAAAGTCGTGGTTGCAAATAAGGAGTGTGATTTTTGGTACACTACTAAAATAGTTCTTGTAGTAGTCATGCCAGCTGGGCCCCAACACAAAAGGGGTTTGAAGCACAGGGTTTTTACTCCAATAATCTTGATTGTACAAGTGAGGAGATATTTGTACATTTGGAGGGTCGAGGTAAGCCACCAAGTCGCAGTGGGTCATTTTGTTTGAAATTTTGAATTTTTCTTCAAACAGCTGAAATATAAAGTCCCAAGCTTGGTCTATTCTGCTTTCATAATCTGGCGGCATTGTGGTGCTGTTTTCCAAAAACCAATTGAGAAAA
This sequence comes from Entomobrya cf. arborea Gr-Col-00668, assembly GCA_034699025.1. Classification (NCBI taxonomy): domain Eukaryota; kingdom Metazoa; phylum Arthropoda; class Collembola; order Entomobryomorpha; family Entomobryidae; genus Entomobrya; species Entomobrya cf. arborea Gr-Col-00668. The sequence continues at coordinate 11,019 of JAQIWN010003217.1, forward strand.
GTTTTCCTTTCGTGTTTAAGAAATTTCTTTGGGAAAATTGTCATGCCCGGCAGTGAATCATAGTAAATTAGAACGACTGGCTGGATAAGTTTAGACATTTTAATGTTGTAAGAACGAAGATTTACTATATGCAGTATACATTCACTAAATGTATTTAAAAACTCGAAATGTCTATCTTCAATTATTTCTAAAGACAAATCAAAATTATGACTAGCATGAGAAGTGGAAATGAAAAAGTTCAAAAATAAAGTCAATGAAGTCAACTTTATTTCCATGTTTCTAACGCAATTTTGGCTTCTTTATGTTTTTAGATTAGTGGGATTTGAAAATTAGATACTAGATGCTCGACTATGTACAACGTCCGATGTTTTTGTGTGCCACTTTCGTGGATGGTGGTCAAGTTCATACTCATTTAACTGGTTCATTCCAAACCGAATTTTAGGTCAATTACACAATTGAATAAGTTATTATTTTATACTTTCCTTACGTGGCAAACACTCTAGTCTTCGGCTGGTTACGAAAGCTTTTAATTTTCCCAATATTAATTAAAAACTCAGGTTACGAAATTAGTTGGGGTACTTACAAGGTATCTCAATCAACTACGAGACACGAAACTAAATCATTTTTTTTTTGAAAACAGCACTTTAGCTAATGAGGCTTGAGTTGTTGTGCTGTATTTACGTAATACTACACTATATGCTTAAAACGCAAGCTGGACCATTGTCGAAAAACGCAAAGCTTAGCTTCTTATACTTTAGAGAGTGTAAATGTTTTCATTTAAAAATGCAAATCTTTCTGTAGAACCTCAAAAGCATCGTAACTGGGCCAAAACGATACATTTCATTCAAATTCGGGAGTAGGGATTTATATGAGTTACCTTGTAAGTTTTTCCTCACTTGGTACACTTTTTTGTAAAAATGAATTTGTGGTAGAGAATAATTAGTTTGATTGTATTTTGATGTAAAACTAATTATTAAAAAGATTAACATTTTTTTCGCTGATGGCTTCCTTGTGTTTCCTCTGTTGTCCTAAAGTATAAAAATGAACTTTGAATCGGGAACAATATTAATAATTGTTCATTATTGTCCAGTAATTTAATTGTATTTTTATTTATTGAGGAACGTACTTCAATTAAATGATAATGAGTTAAAGAAGAATTTAATTGGCTGTGGAAATCCTGTGGTGGTGGATTAAATTTGTGTGATAAGTAAACATAGTTAACTAGATAGACACAAGCATAGTAGCTTTATAGGAAATTAAGAATTTGCGGGAAAGTTTTAAAATGGGAAGTTGGTTAAATTTATCAATCATCAAATTTTAAATCATTTTGAAAAAAGTGGCAGAAGACAATTTCAAATTCAATTCGAAAATAAGCTTTTCAAGTTAAAACCTTGATACAGAGTTAAAATTTTGTAATTTTAATTAATTTTTTTTGTGCAATTGGTTGTGAGTTAGTTTGTTTAAAATACCACTAATTAATGAATTAGGTCAACTGCAATAAATCAGACACACGTGAAGTTCTCTATGCACCTATTCAAATAATATTGCTTAATAATGCGCGTAAAAATTAAGGAGGAAAAACGTGCATAAAATTTAATTGGATACAGAACAAAATTATTGCACTTTTTTATTTGACACGTTTTTGACAGGATTGAAATATGAGATTGCGTTTTCTCGTCACGTCATCCGATCCGTCAGCTCTTAAAACAGCTGTCAATGTGCCAATCGTCAAAAAAAATACGATCGGTAATATTTCAAATGTTTGTCGTTTATCATGTATTTTTATTTTAAATCAACTAATTGCTCTGTTTAAATCATACGTCAATTTTTTTATTTTATTTACGTCAAATCTGTCAATAAATCATACACGTGGAGTTTTTCAACCTACCTATTCGGTTTACTACAGTGCTTAAATAATTCTCATTAAAATTAAATTAAAAGCAAACAAAAATATTAAACTTTTTATTTTATTTTAAAGAATTAATTTTTATTAGAATTACGTTTCCTCGTCATGCTGTCAGTCAGCTCATAAAACAAAACAGCTGTCAGTCTACAAAATTTTCTCGAAAGTCGAAGGTCGGTTCCCTCAAATCAGCCAATTAGCCAAATATTCTTTTTTTTTACTTCTTCCCTTCCTCTCCTTGTTCACCCTGACGTCCACAACTCGTCCTCTTTTGATGCGTTCTCAAATGCCTTTCCATCACAAAGCCATGTCCACACCTCTCACAAAAATAGTCCCTTTTTCCCTCGTGCATCTTCAAATGCTCCTTCAACGAATATCCCTTCTCGAACCCTTTCCCACAAATGTCACACTTGAACTCCTTCCCCCTCCCCCTCTCCTTTTCCAAGTGAACATACTTAACATGGTGCTCCAGATACTTTTCACTCACAAATCCATTTCCGCACTTGTCACAAAAATATTCCTTGTCCTTCCCCTCGTTCTCATGCACGACCATATGTCCCTTTAACGACTTCCTATTCCAAAAAACCTTCCCACATTTTTCACAAGTCGCCTTCATTTTCGGGTCCTCAGAAACCACCCCCGCATCCAGCCCCTCCACCTCCCCCTCCCCCTTCCCATGCTTTCTCTTCAGATGACCCTTGACCTTCTCCCCATTCAAAAA
>JAQIWN010003218.1:0-13641 GCA_034699025.1 Entomobrya cf. arborea Gr-Col-00668
GTTAAAAGCATAAACATGTTTAAAAACGAATGTTTAAACATGTTTAAACGTGTTTTTGTTTAACAAATGAATTACTAATTCTAATTTTTACGGAATTTATGTAACGAAAATATAAATATAAATTATGTAGTGACAAAGGCTCTTGTTTTGGAAAGTATGTATGAGTTAAAAGACAAATGATTAAAATTACAAAACAAAGCAGTCTGTGAAGACAGGTCTGAGAAGAACAAAACATTACAAATTAGGAATGGTTTATGAAATCTACATATCCGTTTTTGACAAAAAAGGAAATGGATTTCGGTAAAAATTGAGCTTAGGGGAATTAAATTATGAATATTTTAATAAAAGTTATGTATACATTGGACTAAAGATGTAAATATTTAGGATGGATGTACAAGTGAAAGTGACACAACTAAACAAACGGAGTTAAATAAAAAATGGAAAGCTCAGTTTGTGAGATAATTAAAAACCTATTTGCAGGAAATTCGAGTAAAGACGAGTCCTAATGATGATAATTCATATTTGTGATGTTGTTTATTCGTTAATATTTTCAAGTAGTGTAAATATACACACATCTGTTATTTTTGCTTATGGTACTTTAGTGGAATTTGTTGAACGATAGTACAAATTTGTTAGACATTTAACTTTAATATTTTATGAGGCATTCAATCAACTATACTTTTTACCATTTCTCACTGTATTTCTTTGATTTTCTTCTAAGCCAACTCTGATTGCCCAATTTATTTTCTATTTTCAGCACGTCTAGTCTATTGGTCTACGATGATGTCTCGTTGCGTTCTCCTAAACCATTTATAAGTGATACTACCTAAGTAATACAAGAGTTTCTCATAGTACAAAGGGTATGTTTGCTTTGTTCAAGACGAGATTTTCGTGAGTGTTTCTGCATCTTTCTATTCCAGATTCATAGTCTTCAACGGAAAAGAATCCGAAGAATCAGAACAAGTGTCTGTAGTACTTACGTTTGATACGTTTTGAAGAGTGACAAACGAAATTCCTTCTTTTGGCTTGAGACAAAGTGGAGAAAGTAGTTATCACTTTTTAGCTTTCTTCTGTTTCTGCACAATTCTATGTTGAGTATCCTTAATACTATGAAACTCTATATCAAAACGTTTGTACTTTTTTCTGTTGTTACGACATTCAAATGGGGTTGATGCCTTCTTTCTCAATTTGTATCCATGGGAGTACAAAAAAGTATTCCTGAAGGAACTCTCAACATTTTCTTTTTGCCAATGCACTAGGCAAAGAGAAAGTTCACTAAACTTTCATACGGACTTGGAGATAAGATAACGAGAACAAAATAAACCAACTGACTATTTTTATGGATTTCGGTTTCTGTATATATATTGCATATACGTAATAAAAAATACTGACTGGTAGCAGTCTGTATTGTACGAAAAGTCATTTGGGATATAAAAATCGACTTTACGTTAATTTTACTTTTAAGACCCAACCAGGTGCTTTGTGGATTTATTTTATTTCTTTGAAAAGCATACATGCGTACAAAAGTTAACTTTTTTTCTGGATAAAGTAAAACATTCAATTAAATAAATACAAAGATATCATGTTTAGTTTAGAATGTAGAACCTATTTTGTGGTAGCTTTTTCTTTTAAATTCGAATGCTTCACACAATAAATCTTTTTTCCTAAAGCACATTCGGATTCAATGCTTAAAAAGAAAAAAAGTAGGATTGGGATAATGATCAAAGTGATCTCGTTTATAAAATAAGAATATTAATACATTCTTTTTGTACCTCGTTTTCATTTTGTATCAGTTTAGCTGAATGCATTATATTTTTTGAGCATCCACCCACGCAATTTATTGTATTGAGAAATAAAGCATAGAAGTGGAAGCTACTCGGAAAAATATTTTTAAAATACAAAGGTGCAGATTGAAAAATCATCGAAATTCATTTTATTGCAAGATGCAAAAAACGCTATGATTTTCACGAAGCCTTGATTTATTGGTTTTTAGCCCTTTTCAATTTATTTGAGTTAACCAAAAGTTTTCTTGCATATCTCTTTTCGTTCACCTGTCACATTAGTCAATAAATGTCAGTTATAATACTACTTTTATTATTTTAAATCAACTCCAAAATCTGACGTTGTAGTGTATTTGTACTACAGATATATGAAAGGTTGCGAAAGTGAGTGGGTGGATGCGTGATCTCATAAATAAGTTATATTGATATGCATAGTCGGCAAAGTCGAAACTTCATAAATGGAATGATGAAGCAAAAGAAATTGAAGAATTTATTTAATTTTACTCCCAAATGTAAAGTGTAAGATAAATCATCATAAATCATAGTCAATTTTTGTTATCATGACAGCGCATACTAATGTTTGGAAAAATGTATCTGGTATATATATGCAAATCTTTAAAAAATATATAATCAAAGTCTTAAACATTTCTGAAATGTATTTTTACCTTTGAAACAGTATTGACGTCAAATTCAGCCCAACAAGATGTTGACTCATTGCAAAACGGTTACTATTACAACCCGTTAGGTCCGGAATTCGACAAAAACATTTCTCAGAACATAACCGCGCTTGTTGGAAAGACTGCAATACTCACATGCCGTGTTAGCAATTCTGGAAATAAAACTGTATGAGTTTTTACACTAATAAAATAAATGTAGCATTGTAAAAGAATAAAAATATTATAAATTTGTGTTTGTTATAGATTTCCTGGGTGAGACATCGTGACATCCATTTATTAACTGTGGGACGAGATACGTTAACAAGCGACCAGCGATTTCAAGCTGTTCACAAAGCTCGTACAAATGAGTGGACTTCACAAATTAGATTTTCTCAGGTAAGCTTAAAGACAACACAGATGAATAAAGGTACGAAATAACAAAGGTACATATATTATGATTTTTAGGAACGTGACTCGGGAATTTACGAGTGCCAAATTAGTACAACCCCACCAATTGGTCATTTTGTTCATCTGGTTGTCATTCGTAAGTAATATTTTTTGAATGAAAGCTTTAAAAACATATTTTACACCATTTATGTTTTGAAGTTATTTTTAAAATTAGTTTTCTATTTTAAATTGTGTAGAACCCAATACTACAATAGTGGGAGCACCGGAGATGTATATTAGCAGAGGAAGCACAATAAATATCACATGTATTGTAGAGCGTAGTCCAGAACCTCCTTCTAGTATACAGTGGACTCATAATACACTGGTGATTTGACACAAACAAATATTTTAATTCGAAAGTGGTCAAATGTAAAACTTCTGATTTTTCAGGAAATAAATTATGATTCACCCAGAGGCGGTGTAAGCGTGATAACAGAAAAGGGTGAAGTGACCATAAGTTATTTGCTAATTCAAAGAGCAAAATCACCCGATTCTGGAATTTATGGTTGTTTTCCATCAAATTCTTTTAGTCAAGAAATAAGTGTTCATGTACTAAATGGTGAGATAAGCATAACTAAAAACTATATCTATAAGCGTTATTCTATAAAACTCCGCTCATAATTTATTTTTTGAACAGGAAATTCACCAGAAGCAATGCAACATGGCGGTCAAACAAAACTAGGCCATTATGTTTCCGTCTGGCTTATCACACATTTTTTGTGTATTCTTAAAGAAGTTTTCTATTAGTAAACTGTATTTATTATGAACTACATGTAAAATGAATATGCGTGCAGTTTAAAATTTTGTTAAAACTGTGACGACTTTTTAGACAATGATGGAAAATATTAATGGGACGCACAAATATTTATCTGATTATCATGATTATCGTAATTTTACAAAATTTAGTGCAGTGAAAATTAAACCAAATCATATTTATATACTAATAAAACAAATTTGAATTTAAACTAGTCATTCCTCTTTTCAAAAATTAAATCCGGTAAATAATTGCATATTATATCTTAAAATATAAGCGTGTTCTATTGTGTTTTAGAGCTTTTATACACACAAATTATCATTATTTTTTAAACTATTATCGTTTTGTAGCTTGACACTAAAAATAGCGGATAATTTTGAAAACACAAAAAGGGCTCAACTTGGAAATGTGAATCAGAGGTCGCATAAAAAGCCAGTATATTTCGTGGTAAATTCTTTCCTTAAATATGCTGTTGTTCTTCACCTGAAACAATAAAGGCTTGTCGTAACAGAGACAGACACTATTAATGACTTTCACACATTTCTACTGAGATTCTAAACTAAAACAATAGCAGCTGTTACCCACCAAAAACGTGTTCCTTTTAGGCTCACTAAAAGGAAAGGAGGACAGGTACGATGCTCAGTGAAAGTAAAATGCTTTCACGCATATTTATCTTCATGAAAATCTCCAGACATTTGAAAGAACAACAGTGAAAGTTAAAACAGGAGAAAAAACCATCAAATGTTTTAACAGGAACACGCTGTGTAGCGTCTTGTTTAAAAAACAGCTTGTTTTAACTTTGTCTTAAAAATAGCCTCTAAAATTACATACGTATTTTTTGGCCAGATAAAGACAAAGTGCTTGATAGTTTCATCATCATCATCTGTTTTGCACTTTTAGTAAAATGGAACCTTTAGAAGGTATTGTGAAAGTGGTACCGAAAAAAGGCGAGCCCAAATTGTCAAAACAAATAGATATGCATTGATTTACATGGAGTTTCCAGAACGTTTTTTTTTGCTTTTGCTTTAGACTTTATTTTTTTAAATGTACAATTATTTTATGTGGTTTCCTTAAACAAGTATTTGTACAACCTTAAAACCAAAAGCGTTATCCACTTGCAAACGCAAATGTTTTAAAAGTTAAATTGGTTCAATTAAATTTTGTTTAATTTTTAAGATATTCAAATCAAATTTACTGGAGAGAAAGGTCAATACCATTTCAATGAAAGTTTATCAAAACGAATAAGTAGTTTGGTATTCTTTCTTCTGTGCATTCAAGTTTACCTATTTAATTCCCAATGTGATATAAGTTCATGTATCTCAACCAGTAAATAACCGGTTCAAATACTGAAATTCCAAAGTTTTTACACAAGCACAGTATGCTAAGTTGGGTTATCATTCATGTGCCCCCTTTTGTATTGCCCTAACAAGGCTTCATGTAATTTTTAGAAACCAAATCATAAAAGAACTTTGTAATCAAGCATATGGAAACAAAATATTTTATGACTATTCATTCTTCTATGAAACGCACATTTAAAGAATGAATACATAAATATATTTTTAGTGAACTATTAATAAATTTATAAGCATGTAAAGAAAATGTTAACCTCAATAAATCCCGAAAAAATCAGAAAGAAGTTAGCTTTAAAACACATGTATCACTAAAAACTGACAGCAGTAATGATGACAAAAATATTAAGAAGAAAAAACACAACAGGCTTTCAAAATGAAAAATTATATACTGTTACTACAAATACTTTAAAATTAAAATCTGCTAAAAACTCTGGTTTTTTTACTATAAATTTTACTCTTTCAGCATTCAATATTTTTTGGAAACCCCAAGTAGTAAAATTAACGCCAATAAACCCAAGTAATATTTATATTTACTATTGTACAAGATGCATATGATACAGAGCATGGATTTGGAATATATTTAGTGGGGGTAAGTTTTTTTCAATTTTTTTTTGAATAAAGTAATTTGAACAGGAAGGGCAAAGCTGTAAAAATTTCATGTCAAATTATTTTGCTGATCGGTTTGAAGTTTATGAGCCACAGCAAAAACAGTTTTTGACTTCCGTTGTCGTCATAGTAGTACAGTACTTTGGGAGTCACTTGGTCATGGAATGTGAATGTATTTTCCCGATAATTTACATCATAAATAAAAATATACTTATTGATTTCATTTTACCGGTAATCAAGAATCATAATAAAGGAATTATATTTAATTGGTTCCAAGATTACACATAGACATGCTCTTACAATCAAACCTTAAGGACAATATACAAAAGTGAAAGCATTCATTTTGTTGCTTGTAAAAATGTAGAATAAAGACTTAAAGTGATTGTAAGCGCCGTCTAGAAGACATTACGTCAACGAAATGAAACTGAAAATTCTTACTTTAGTTTTTTATCAGAGAGGGTACATTTCTGTTTGTTCGTATGAACTGGATTGTTTTAGACTTTATGAATCATGTAAAATGAAAATAAATGAAAAATGCTATTTGCCTTATGTTTAAGAGAAAATTTTGTTTCCCGTGGTTTCTTTGCATAATAGTAAATAAAGAATACGAAAAGATCGACCTCAAGTTTCTAAAATAAATTTGGAAGAAGTTATTATTTGTAGTCAGTAGTTGACCATGAAATTATTTTTGGTTCACAAAAAATACAGATAGGGTTTAACTCATTAATTAAACCTTTTGTTAAATAAGTCTTAAAAAATCATGCCTAGCTTTTAATGGTTTATGGCAATAATTAAGTGCAAAGCATCTAGAGACATATAAAATAGTGTTAATTTAAATAATTAATAATAATTAATATAAATTTCGCACTCTGTACATTCTCAGCCATTAATTGGTTTCTGACATCTTTCTAGACCAATTTTTTATTGTCGGGGTGCTATATTTCAAAAACATGAAAATAACTCCTTCTAGTTCTCAACTTAAACTAAAAGTAGCTACTGCCAAACCCACAATCCAAAAAGCAAATACTAATTGAATGTTTCCAGACATTTTAGGTCGTGTTGGATGTAAATTGTCATTACCAGAATTCAGATCTGTTCCATTTGGGCAGCATATAAGCCGACTTGTCACATTCTTGTAAGTCACTTTCAAAATGTTTATTTTGATTTTTCCAAAAACGCTCTTGCAACGATAATCCAGACTTTACAACATCAGGTTTAAGTAACCTAATTGCAACAAGGGGATCCAAAACTTCTATGATCCCAAAATATTGTATTTATTTGGGGATGAATTTCGGTTTTTTAAGGTCAGAACTGATTTGCCACCAATTTTTCAGCTCGTTCCTTTCCAAAATATACAAAGACTCGGTCTGACCTGACGCTAACCTCCGGCCTAGTCTAAAAAATATTGCTTTTGAACCCTTCTACAGATAACTTGATGGGTTAATGTCGTTCTGTAATTTATAGTGAAAGGACAGGATTCTGCTGTACAAATTGAAGTTATCTTTAAAAATTTCACTTACTACGCAATAAGGAACTTCTTGTCTCGGCACACCTACGTTGTAAACGCTCTCACTTTTAAAACCGTTGCTTAATATCCTTCCCGCTAAAAGTATACCGCAAACTAAGTGTCGGCATCGCTGCAGATTTGCCAAACTACTAGAAAAAGGATCTCCCTGTTCTAGCAAAACTTTAGTTATATTTAATGTTCCTGATGACCTTGATACGCCAATACGCTTCCATTTTATTCCTGTTATATACTTTATGCTAACAGCTAGAACAGCTTCAGTGCCTATCCAAAGTCTAGTTTCAAAAACTGTAAAAATCTGAAGAAACGAGACGATTCCTAATTCTCTTGAACCACAGCTTACAAAATGAAGACTTGTAAACTTTATGTTCTGATCTTAAAATGCTTAGTTCTGTGTCATTGTTAGTTTCTTGAAATCCAGACCCCATTTGCATAAACGGTTCAAAATAATTATAAATGCTCTTCTCTAATAGTTTTTGTTAAGTTAAGGTAATATTTCCAAACAAATTATAAAGTATAGATACGTTAGCAAAACCAAGCAGATGAAGATTTGTCGTTGTATCTGAATTTTATTCTATGATAGTTTAGTAAAGGTGATTTACTAAATTTATAGTCGTTTCTTTAGTCAGAAAATATTATACTTGTACTTCTAAACTAAAAAATATTTGCTTTTACTTCTAGACGATCCCAGTACGCAACTAGTTTCTGGGTTCTAGACGACGTTTCAATATTTTTAACCAAGAGTGTATTAAAATTTACACGTTTAATAAAAAATCCATCATAACAATCGGCACAAGGAAATACTATGTTTACATAGGAAAATTTACAGTTCTGTGATGATTCCATAATACTTTTATCGGAGCAAATGACATGACCAGTAATCTGAACATCCGCTCTAACAAAGTAAAGAGATCTGCTTGAAACGAATAACAGTATATATTAGTAAGACTGGGCAGCTGACTTAGAGGAGCTCTTTTTTTTACAATTTTTAAACTTTGTTTTAATTAATTTAGTAAAGATTTTCAAAATTACAGATATTGTAAATTGACACTGCTGTTTTTGTCAGTAACTGTTTAAAAAAATTATTTTCGCCTGCATACACCTCATTTTAAAACATATTAGGTGGTCAACAAATCTTACCCGGCTCTAGCCATAAAATGAACGGGCTTGTAGCGGGGTTCAGCTACAGGCAATTGCTGATATGTTTTACAGAAAATAATAATAATGCGTTTGGAAAACTAAACACGAATACTGCTGATCTGTTCATTCTTCTTTTTCTCTCTTTGACTGAAAATGGGAGGGGATGAGGTGGAACAACTAACCCAACCTGGTATAATTGTCTGTGAGCTGCTGGCATCTGCCCAACAGGCCTGTCTAAATGGAAGAACGTCTGACGAGATAGCCAATGTCTTCAGTACATTTTACAGTAATGAAGATGTGACTAGTGCACATACTCAACTTTTTAACCTTGGAATGATGGGCAAGCGATCTACGAGGAGCAAAGACCCTAACGCAAGAGAACGGGAAATACTGCAGATAATCTTATGCTTGTCCAAACATGACTGTAAAGGAAAACATGTTCAGTTTGCTGCAGTTGACCTCAATAAAGACTGCAATATTCCTGCCGGGATTGGTGATGAGCTTCAACTACGTCGCCAAATGCAGCAGTTAAAAATTAAAATGGAAGATCTAATGTTCACCTTTTTAGAAATTAAGGATATTTCCAGCAACATCTCAAAAACTACCAAGGAAATTTGTAGTTTGACTGACCAAAAGAATATCATTGGTAATGGGATAGGTTCCCCTCAGAGGAAACCAGATAAACTTGTGATTTCTAGCCGAAATCAAAATGAAGCTGAAGGATCCTCCAGACTTGATACTCCTCTTTACTCACAAATTGCTGCTTTGAGGAACATGGAGATAAAACAAGACGATGGAGGTGCCTGGAATACAGTTCAAAAGAAAAAAAAGAAAACACGCAAGGTTCTCTCAGCGGTTGGTAGTTCTCAAAACTCTACAATTAAGGCTATTCAGCCTTTTAAGAAACCTAAGAAACGAACCCTCTTTGTGACAAAATGCACACCACAGACCACAGCAGATGATCTGAAAGACGACATAAAGTTGAAGATATCGGAGTATGCAATCGATAGTGTGGAGCCTATCGAATCCCGATATGACACCTACACATCATTTAAGGTTACGTTTCTGCTGGAGGACAAGAAGCTTAAACAATTTTTCAAGGACGTTATCCAACCTCAGTTGTGGAGTGAAAATGCTTTTGTTAAGCCATTTTCAATGAGAAAAATAGGTGGATTCAGGGAAAAATCAACATAAAAATTATATCCTGGAATTGTAAAATTTTTAAAACAAATGCACCATGGCTTACTTCAATTGGCCTGGATTTTGACATTTTACTTTTGCAAGAAACTTGGCTCTTTGACTTCGAAGAAAATTTAGTATCATCACTTTTCCCAGACTGAATGCGTAACTTCTGCTGCAATGAAAAATAATAAAAATTCAATGCGTCGTAGGCCATTTGGAGGCACAGTAGTAATAATTAAAAAGCAATTTAACAGTGCAATACTTTCTGTTAAAAAGGACGACCCAAGAATCTTATCTGTTGAGTTTCAATCGGATTATGGAAGGTTGTTGTTGATTAATGTGTATATGCCGTGCAATAATTCGCAAAATAGTGATTTGATATTCGCATGTTACAATAAGCTGGAAAATATAATTAGTGATTATAAGGGACCAGTAATTATAGCTGGAGATTTTAATGTATCTCCAAAACATGACAATTTTAATGAACTACGAAAAATGTGTAGAGAAAATGAAATGGATTTTGTTGATGTACATAAACTTCCAGCTGACGCTTTTACGTTTTGTAGTACTGGACATGGCTATAGATCATGGCCAGATCACTGCATAGCTACAGAGGATTTGGTAATTAATGTGCAACTTCCTTTTGAAATAAGGGCAAGTGATCATCTAGTGCTTGCGTTTACAGTTAAAGATATTGTGCCTAAGTGTCATGGTGCAAAATGGAAATCTACGAAAAGATAACTATCAGGTGATTGTAAGTAATATGTTGTCGCAATGGGATTGAAGCATGTGTTCGTCTACCAAATGCAATAATGAAGAACATAAAAATACTATTGACAAATGCATAACCTTTATAAATCAGACTTTACAAACTGCTGCGAAATTGTTCTCGGTTGATAAAAAGAAAAGAAAAAAGAGTAAACACATAGTTGTAAATGGTTGGATTGATCTAGTAAAAACTGATTATCTATTTGGATTATCGCTCGGCTTATCTTGACTGGGTGAGCAACAAAAAATCTGAGAAACTTTTTTTGAAAATGTCCAGCAGAAGAAAAAATCTCTCTCATATTCAGGAAAGGATTTTAGACAATTCTGGAAATTTGTCAAAAATAATGATAGATCGGAAGTTCAAATGCTATCCAAAAAAGTTGACAGTGCATGCAATGAGCAGGGTATCAGTGATCATTGGGCAGACATCTGTTTAATGCGAATCAAAGTGAAAGTAAAAAGGAAGCTGTTCTGGAGTACATAAATAACAGTTGCAATGATGATAAGTTAAAACCTATTGATAGTTCAAATTTATTTGATGTGCTCAAGTGTATGAAAAATTACAAAGCTGTAGGTTCTGATAATTTGCAAGCTGAGCATTTTAAATATGATCGAAATAGTGTTATTGTCCCACACGTTAATGTACTTAATTCGATAATTGCCCACAGTTATATGCAAGACTCATTGACGAAAATGATAGTTGTGCCAATTGTGAAAAAAAAGGTCTGGATCCCAACAAAAGCTCAAACTATCGACCAATTGCATTGGCCAGCATTTTATCCAAAATATAGGAAATGTGTCTTCTTCGGTGTTATGAACCGTATTTTCACACATCAGCCAATCAGTTTGGTTATAAGAAGCTGATGGGAACTGAATAAGCAGTTTACTCAGTTAAACAGGTTGCACACTACTACGTTCGACACAATACCCCAGTTTATGCTTGCTACCTTGATGCATCAAAATCGTTTGACCGCCAAGGTTTGTCGTAAGATGGGGAAGTAGCATTTCGAAACCTTTGCCAGTGCTCGAATCGGTCCGTCAGGGCGGGAAGTCATCTTCCGGCCTTTTCTCTATATATTCAGAGGTTCTAAGTAAAAAATTAACGGACTCTGGAGTGGGGTGTAGAATAGGAAGCACAATTTTTTAACATGCAATTTACGCTGATGATGTACATATGTATCATGGTGACTACTATCAGAGCTCTAAAAATACTGTTGAAAATTTGCGAAAACTTTTCTACGGAGCATGACCTAAAGTTCAATCCATCAAAAAGTGTGTCAGTGCTTTTGTGATGCAACATATGATGATTTGCGCCCACTCATTAAACTATGTGGAAAGACGCTTCAATGGCATGAGACTGTGCGATACCTTGGTTATGACAATAATTGTCATAATTGAGATAATGAGGCGAAGAAGAGAGCTCATGTGAAATGCCAACCTCATTTCATCAAGGTTTGGATCATGCAAACAGGAAGTGAAAGTTTATCTTTTCAGAACGTTTTTTTCGAGTATATACTGCAACAGCGTTTGGTGTCCAGTGGATCCCAAAGTTATTGATAAAATTCGGGTAACCTAGAATGACTGTTTTAGGATTATCATGAAATATAACAGGAGAAAAAGTGCATCTGAAATGTTTTGGGAGTGGATGGTGGAATACTTCTATACCATTCGTAGGATCTCGGCTTTCTCTCAATTATCAAGGATCGCAATGTCAAACAACAGCATTAATAATTCGATTGTAAACTCAAATGTTTTTAGAGAATCTGCTATTTCTCGATATTTTGTATTTATGATGTGAAATGACCAGTAGTATTTTTTGTGACCATTGTAACTAATTTTCTGTAGTTTTTCCCCGCTAATTTAATGATATGGATGTCATGCACTTGTATTTCTTTAACGAGTATTTGATTATCTGCAATAAAAGTGAATGAATGAATAATTGTTTCTTACAATCAATATTTTTCATATTATTCAACTTTCTGTTTCAAATCGATTAGAATATTTATACCCTGTCGTAAAATCGTAAGTATGAGTTATAGCATTTGAATTTTCGAAATATGCCATCCGGCATTGATAAATCTTTTTGTACTTGACATGGTCAAGGTTAGCATGCCACGAAAATTTGAGTTGATCCAATGCAACACAAAAACACATATCGTGCAACGCCAGTATTATTGGTACGAAATATTTTAAAGCTCTGCAAAGGTGCCTCCCACTATCATTTATTTGGGTCTTTAGTTAGCTTATAACTTATAGATATGTTACCATCAAGTTGAATTTTTTGATTTGTGGGGGTAAAAATTTATTCTCTGCCATTATTTTTATGCTTTTTCAAAGGGAAATATCTAGAAAAACTGCCAACTCGAACTGTCGGACAAAAGCGGGTATATTAACTGTGGGTTTAGTATTTATATCAAATATATAATTATCATTTATATTTATTTATAAAAGTTATTTAGCACAATGAGGCATCTTTTTTGAAAAGGTTTCAAGAAAGAGTACATAATTTTTAAGTCTCTGCTCAAAAGTTTTTTGATGATTTGAAATCTTTTAACAAGTTTTCGAAAGCAATTTTTGCAAACTGATACTTTGAACCCGCTAAGCACCGGTCAGAACGACTTTTAGCGACTGGGAAAATTGCCGAAAAATGCTAGCAGAAAAACTATTGCCGAATGAAAATTTGTTGTCGAAAGTCCACTCGCCGAATCACAAACAGTCATAAATCATAGTCGAAATTACTTTTGCCGAATTAACATTTTTTGTGTTTACATATCCATTAAAAGCATTAACATAGTCATCAATATGTTTGAAGGTTGAAAGGTTTGCTGCATTGCATAGATTTGCTAATAGATACACCTCAGTTTAACTGAAGAAATACAACATTCAACATCACATTTTTATCATGGCTACAACGTTAACTCCCAAGTTGTGGTTGATTCTTTAAGTGAAGATGAAGAATCAGTTATTACACAGAAACGAAAACGGATTTATCGGCCCAAATTTCAGCACGAAAATAAGTTGTGTACTTGGGACAAAGAGTCAAATGGTCAAATGATGACTACTTTAGCGATTCTTAAATAGTTAGTTCACCTTAAGACATTCTTTCTCAGACAATATCTTTACCAGGTCCAAGCAGCTGTATTTCAGTCACCAACACTAATACTGTTAATTCTTTTGATTACACATGCAATGCTGTTCCTGTCATTACACGACGTGCTAAAAAGAACCGAATGAAACATCCAATTACCCACATCAAATATTGTAACGCAAAGTAGAAAGAGAACTAACAATGCAAGTATTGGAGTGGCTTATCACCAATCCTAATGAAAAGTACGTATTCTAGGACAGTTTATCATGCTGATTAATAAAATCATAACCATTTTCCCGAATGCGCATGTATGCTGGAGCTGCCATTTACCGTAATGCTTAA
>JAQIWN010003219.1:0-13641 GCA_034699025.1 Entomobrya cf. arborea Gr-Col-00668
CATGATTTTTGAAGTCCTTTACCGTATGTGCCTAGGTTTGTGCGATCGATCGCACAAACTGCATCTGGCCTTCTTGTGAATAATTAAAACACACTCTTGAAAATTGATTAGTAGCAAAGAAGCTCCTAGCTTTCTGTTTAAGTGTTCTCTTTAAAACTAATATGTATGTTAAAATTCTAATTCTTCCATTCTTGTTGAAAATATTGTACTACAAAAATATACACACGTACATACATAACGTGAAAATTCTACATTAAAATGATGCACTGCTAAAGTAGATGATATTAGTGATTCCATGAACTTAACTAGAAAACTAGAAGCATGTTTTTGAATTTTAAAAACACAAAGATAATAAAGAAATCCTTTCATTCCTTGGCACAAATAAATATGCAACTTTGCATGAACAGTTATTTCAGTCATTTCGCGAATCAAGCAAGCAAGCACTTAAAACATGAGGCAAGTTTTTCGAAATTTATTCATCAATATCAGTGATTGTTCATTAGCTCAGTAATTTAGAGTGCTGCATTAAGTTTTCCATGTTTACCGTTAGTTGTCTACTGGCTTTGCAAAATTCTATGCTTCGATTGCTCTAACTTCGCGTTAAAAATATAAAAAGTTAAGACCAAAGCTTTTAATGGTTCCTGGAAAGAACTTCAATTGTCTTAGAAATGAATTCAATTTAATAATAAAGTGCAACTAATTTTTCCACGAAAATTTATTTATCTCGAAAACATTTTTTAACAATTTTTTAAAATATAAATACCGAATATATTAAATAGAATAAGTTAATAGTGCACAAAAAAATGGTGTAAACATTTTTATTTTTCAACATGGATTTCAACATTTCAATTGTTTCCAAGGAGTATTTTCAATGGTTAACTACCTTGACACCAAATTGCTTCCTCCATATTGCTAATGTAACGTATCCACTGGGAAACCTCTGAAATACACACAAGTAGAACAAAATTATTTTTTCTAAACGACATGATCACATGTAAATCAACTTGTTGAGCTTTGAACTTTTAATGATCTTACGTCTGGTATTAACGTAAACCCCCGGTTGATTTTTCTCTGCACATCCCTCCCCAAAACTGACAATCCCAATCTGCTCCCAAACTTGTTTAGTCCTCTCACTTACTAAAGGTCCTCCAGAGTCTCCTTTACAAGAATCCTTACCACCTTCCTTGAACCCAGCACACAAAAATCTTCTTGTATAACGTGCTCCATAAAATTCCTTACACTCGTCATCAGTGAAAACTGGCAAATCCAATTTTTGTAAAACTGACTGAGTTACAGTAGCATCACTACTATTCAGACCCCATCCGGTAATTACCGATTGGACACCTTCCTTTGACTCCATCCAACGATTTCCTGGGGGCAAGCAAGCAGGCATGCTCTCCTTAATTTTTCCAAAATCGATTGGTTTATCCAGTTTAATCAGGGCTACGTCAAAATCATTGGTCCTTCAAAATAAAACCAATGCATAATGAAGGCCTTCATGTATAATGTTAAATATCTAAATGTTTCCGAAATCTACCCACTTACTGTCTAACGTAAAGGGGATGTATAAAGTATCTATCCACGGTAAACCTATAAGAATTATCCATCCTATCCTTTTCCGCAAGTTGTTCCGGTGTATCATGTCCCCTGCTTCCGCCTTGGCCAGAAGCTACCTTTGATTCAGTGAATTCCATTTTATGCGCGTTGATCAAAACATTAATATTCTTCGCCTTCATGTATGGTCCCTTAAAGCAATGGGCGGCAGTCAAAATAAATCGGTTGTTAATGATGGAGGAGCCACAGAAGGGCTTACGGGTTCCTGCAGCCACCAGGGCGGACATCCACGGAAACTCGCCGCGTTTGGAGTCCTCGCCACCAACAATTCTGTCCGCGTTTGGTTTACGCCCACAGTCTGTTTTGTAACAATGTAGTTTAATTTAATAGTTTATCCTCTCTCACCGTTAATACATTCTATTTAAAAAATGTTTTAAAAAGGTGCTTACTGCAGTCCTCATTGTATTCTGGTTCGCTGTTTTCATCTAAAGCATTGCCATGTACTGTACCCGGGTTACATACAACCGCACATTTCAATCCCCTACTTTGCTTATTAGCAGCTAATTTTAAGGTAATGTAAAAATCTCGGAACTTCCGGCCACTTGTAAGATCTTCCGGTCCTGCCTTGCCGCAAAATTTTTGAAAACCGTAGCTTCCATCCGTAACTTCAAAGTATTCTTCTTGGCACGGGTCATCCTTGTCGTCAGTGGGATCCATTAGATTGAACTTTTTGCAGCTTAGACTTGGAATACAATCGTCAGCTCCCTGAAACAGTTAAGCACGTATAATTTCATTTCCCCTATTCAAAAAGCATTTTAAAAGGGCTTTCAACGTTTAGTGGGACTTACGATGACTGTCCAATGACAAGTGGTACCACCGTGCTTTAAAAGCTTATGGTCCATTTCTAGATCAACTTCCTTTTTAGTTGGAGTAAGAATTATGGCTTCATTGCACTCAGGATCGTATTGTCCGACATATTTTCCTAAATAAATGAATAATTAATTTAATTGATTAAAAGGAAGTCGACTTAGCGTTTAAGACTATGATTTTCGTTGCTTTTATCTCTTACCGCTTTCATCCACTGGGTGAGAAGGAACCTTACGATAAAAGTAAAATGATAAACATTAAATGGAAAACAGATTACATAATTTTTTAATGAGTTATTTCCAAACTTTACCTCTCTCCTCTGGTAAGGTCCATCGTCTTCATCTTTTTCGTCGACGTCTTCATCCTTGGCGACTTCGGCAGGCTTGAGGTCCTTGACGACTTCCGCTTCCTTAACGACCTTTACGGCGACACCTCCTTCCACCATACTCCTTTCGTAGCCATGGAAATCAATTGTTAGCAAAATAAATGCTGCAAGAAGGGCAGGGCCCTTAATTGACTGTAGCATTTTAAATGCTAATTAAATTCTAATTTATTGTTGGACTTGATTGAATATAGTTTGGGAGTGTACAATGTTTTGAGATTATTTTAAGGGAAAAGCTAAGTCGTAAATGAAGATGATGTTTTGATGCATCCACAAATTACAACCTTTCAATGCTTCGATTGTGCAATTATTTAAGCAAGAGTAGATTTTGAGAAAGAAGGCCTTGAGAATAAACTTAATAAAATCAATCGTGGTCATTTGTTTCATGGATTTTACTCGTCAATTTTATCTTATTAATTAAAGGAATGTATAAATATACTTATTAAATCTCATGCATAGTTAGTTAAAGATCGGTTTGTTCAAAGCATTACCATTGAAGATGTCTGTTCTTTAATCTAAAAAAATCAAATCATATTATATTATGCAGGGAAAAACAGTAATTATCAATTAAGAAATTTATATAATATATAACTCATACATTTTTAGTTTAGCTACTTTTATGTAGTCAGTTATATTTTAAATCTTAAACAGTATACAGCATTGATTACTTTTTAAAAGAATATAATATGCAATAAATAAAAAGATTTCCACATTCGATATCCAATATTTCGTTATGTTCAGAACAATACCTATTCATGAATAGACAATAGACGTATATTTGAACAAGACTAAAATTAAATGTTGTAATTTTTGGACTGACGAAAATATAAATGACGAAATCTTGGGTGAATTTCAGTCGGTTTCTTATATTGGGAAATCGGGAAACATTTTGAAACCACTGCTGAAGGTCACTGCAGAGATGTGATGGGATCAGTGCAGAATTATAACCTTTTGGGGCATAGTCAATAGTGGGCGTGGTTCTATTAAAAATTCAATGTGAAAAAACCAAATGAATTAGTATATCTGGAAAACGTATTTTGAAATAGTTTTTCAATGTAGAAGATCCTCTGGTGAAATTTAAAATCTTCAATCTCTCATGGTTTCAGAAAGAAAATTAATCTCCAATGCATCCGAAAAAACTTAATTCGTAAATACAAAAAACGGACACACTTTTTTACTTGGCACCCCGACCAAATCGAGTTTCATTCACTTTCATCAGAGAACCCAAATCCATCGTTTTGTTCATAAATATGCTGTTCTTTCAAAATCAAATGAATACCATGTTTCCAAACCAAACCATCCCGCCATGGGTGGATGGTGGAATTAAAATAATGTTTCAATGTAATGACGCCAACCGAACCTTCTCGCATTTATTTATTTATGGCTTTATGGCTTCATATGTCATATGTAATTAGAAGTGTTACTATTACCTACAGCAAATCTCATCGATTTTTATAATTTTCCCCATGGGAAGTTTTAAAATCTGATTGCGTGCGTACTAAAAATGTTATGATTTTTTTGCTTGTGCAGACATTATGCGTTTGCTAACATTGAAATGTATGAATTCAAGTCTTCTCGATAAAGTAAATCCACACTTTCAATTTGGAAAAAAAACTTGCGATGAACATGGTCATTTTTTGATCTTTCTCTTTTAAAATCTAATTCACTTTCACAGATCTGGATATGGACACACGCGGACCGGAGGAATTGATGGATGGAAATAGTGACTGTTGTGGTAGTGGTGGGTAATGGGGTAAGCTAGCAACGCAACGAACGGAACAAAGATATTCATCCTCAATGGTGTGGGGAATCAAGAGACTTTTGAGATTTGGCTCGATCTTTGCATTTAAATCTTTTTACGGCTTGTCTCT
The DNA here is from genome assembly GCA_034699025.1 of Entomobrya cf. arborea Gr-Col-00668. NCBI lineage: Eukaryota > Metazoa > Arthropoda > Collembola > Entomobryomorpha > Entomobryidae > Entomobrya > Entomobrya cf. arborea Gr-Col-00668. Next base: position 4,675 of record JAQIWN010003219.1, read on the forward strand.
GTGTTTATTGTGCTGTCTCATCTCTACTTCACTTTTGTAAAGTAAGGCGAATCTGAAACTAAATAATAAAACTAACTTACGTCACGGTACTTTAATCTTTAGTTTTAAAAACTTCATATTTAACTAATTAGTGAAGTATTCCCATCATGGCTGATGCTCCGATGGATGTCGACGATGAAGTTGAGGCCCCATCCTCCTCCACATCAAAAGGAGACAAGAAACGATTTGAAGTGAAGAAGGTAATAAAATTCAGAAAAATGGATTACTAATCTGTCACCTTGTTAAGCCAATATTTAGGTGGTTCTGATTCATTAAATTGACTTTAAAACTAATTGGTTGTTTTATTTATATAGTGGAGCGCAGTAGCACTTTGGGCTTGGGATATTGTCGTAGATAATTGCGCAATTTGTCGTAATCACATCATGGATCTGTGTATTGAATGTCAAGCAAATCAAGCGTCTGCATCGTCAGAGGAATGTACAGTTGCATGGGGTGTTTGTAATGTAAGTTTATTAGTTATTTTTCTCATCTTATTTTGGTCAAGTTCTTCAAAAAAAATTTTTAATTGTATTTTTAAATGGTGAACATGACTAATTATGCTTTGGTTTGATTATTGCAGCACGCATTCCATTTTCATTGTATTTCCCGATGGTTAAAGACTCGGCAAGTTTGTCCCTTGGATAACCGTGAGTGGGAGTTCCAGAAGTACGGACATTAGAAATTTACTCCCGGATTCGCCGTCACTTTTATATATCGTATAATTTTAATGATTAATTGGCTGTTAGTTTACTAAAGTATGAAATTCTGATTGTGATTAATGTTTTCTTGGCTGATACGATAAGTATCTCAGATGGGTGGAGCGAAAATTGAAGATCTTTATGTCGTAAATTCTTGAATGGCACTGATTTTTAATAAAAAATTACTGTATTTATGAATTATCTTTTGATTCTGTAATAATGCTATTTTGTATCATTTATGCTTTAAAGCTGTACCGTCTACCTACAATTATGATCATTTGAATTTTAGGTACCACATGAAGTCATGTGTCATGCTATTTGGGTGTTTCTTTGTGTAAGAATTATGTGAAATCATTATTGTCGTCGTATGATTAAAATTAAAGTTAATTAGAAATAAAAATTCACAATCGAGTTTCAATTATTGTTCCAACGAGGTTTATTAAGTTATAATAACTCTTTAACATTAAAATGCTGGAACATCAACGATAAGTCAGATTGAACAAATAAAACAAGTGTCAAGTATTTTTTTGGTATTTCATAACAATAACATCACTGGTATAAAACAGCACATTATCTAATTGGAGACAAGATTAAAACGCCTCCACATAACGAATAGACTGTTTCAACAGACAAACATTAGCCATGATAAGATAAAACAGACGAGTAATATAATGATAAAACATTAACAATACGAACAACATGGGTGCTGTGATCAACATTACATAAAAGTTGCAAGTACAACAAGAAACATATTAGGACAGGATCAGTCAACAAAGTAATAAAATACAGGATTTTAGAAAGTTTAATTTAGCCGTAGAAACCTTTTGAGAAACGGAACCGTTTCCTGAACCCATAGCCATGTCCACCACCATATGGATAACCTCCGTATCTGGAATAGTAGCCTCGTCCATGTCCATATCGCCCACCATAGTAAGGAGATCTCGCATAACCAGGATGTCCAACGCCACTGTCAAAACCTGGAACTCCGTAAGATGTACCAGGAACTGGTGGCTCGTACGTCTCCGTCGGAGTCTCATAGGTGTCAACTGGTGTAGGAGCTTCATACGTGTCCACAGGGATTGGAACTTCGTATGTGTCAACAGGGGTAGGCGGAGCGTATGTTTCAACAGGGGTGGGCGGAGCGTATGTTTCAACAGGGGTGGGGGGAGCGTATGTTTCAACAGGGGTGGGCGGAGCGTATGTTTCAACAGGGGTTGGGGGTACGTATGTTTCAACAGGGGTTGGGGGTACGTATGTTTCAACGGGGGTTGGGGGTACGTATGTTTCAACTGGAACTGTGGGAGGCTCATAGGTTTCCGTAGGAGGATTATAAGTCTGTGGAGGCTCGTACACAGTTACAGGTTGTGTTGGAGGAGGCTCATAAACTGTAGGGGGCTGTGTTGTTGGGGCCTCATAAACTACTGGAGGTGGTGGTGGTGGGGGCTCATAAATCACCACAGGTGGTTTAGTTGTTGGGGGTAATGTTGGTGGGGGCTCATAAATTACTGGGGGTGGTGGTGGTTCATAAACTACCACAGGTGCAGGAGTTGTTGGGGGCACTGTTGGTACAGGAGTTGGTGGAGGTGGAGGGTCATAAATGGGGACTACTATTGTAGTTGGACCCTGTAAAATAGAATTACATTTATAAGGTCGCGATCAAAACCTGTTCTTTTAATTCACTGATTTAGAAAAATTCATGAGCTGACTTACCGGTGGTTTCTGATCAAGGCAACGAACAGATCCTAATCCAAGGCATGGTCCAATGACTCCGTGATTTTTTACGTCGTAAGGATCGCTTCCATACGGTCTGGCGCAATATTCAGTTGCAACACATGGAGCCAAATGTTGGTAATTATCCTTAAAAATTAAACAAAAAGAATTTTGATCAGCATTCAATAACATGTATATAATGATTTCCAACATAAGCGTAAGCTAGGATTTAAAATGTCACTTACGATTGGACCGGGCCATGGATCGTCGTAACAGCATAACTGGTATGCATTTCCACAAACCACATCATTTTTCAACTCCTTCAACAATTTGGACATCCCTGCAACCACTTGTGGTGCACAATGACCTTTTACCACGCATCCACAATTGGCGTAGCCGTTAGGTGTACCAGAGGGTGGAGGCGGTGGTGGTGGAGGATGATAGTAGTATCCTCCTGGTCCTCCAGTTTTGCTTTCCGAGTTGAAACCATCGTCTCCTGTAGTGGAGTGTACGTGAACCACATCCAAAACACCAGCAAGAGTCGAGTCACCCTCGTGATTGTGAGTATGAGCGTGACGATGAGCGTGATCCCCGTGTAGTTCAGGATGATACTGGCCGGTTATATCGCGCAAAATCCTGCTTAGTTTGACATCTTCGTTTGTGTCTCCGGTAGAAGTTGACCCCGTGAAATGAAGTAGCAAGTAAAAGCATAGATACTTGAGGAGCTTCATGTTGATAGGCTCTGCAATTCATAAAGTACCACATTTTAGGTTAGTTCAACAGTATTTTAAAACTATTACGATGATTAACGGAAACAGACCTTCTCAAGCACTTAAATTAAAGAATTTAAAAATTTCAGTTTTTAACTCACCCTTGAATTGTCCCAGTGTGAAAAGAAAAACCACTTGTTCGTAAAATTTAATAAAAAAATTATATAGAACACTATGAGATTCTTTAAAAACGGGATCCTGTCCTAATTCTTTGCTACGTATGTCCACTTGGACTGACGAGCAAACGAATACTGAACTACGAAGTGGTGTTTGCTACGAGATTCGTTAGAAGATCAAGAAGTCCAGAAAGTTACAAAGTATTTTACGATTATCTTCTACAGTTTTAGTGCATTAGTTTACTTACAATATTTCTTTACATAGATCAATTCCATAGTTGTAGTTGTTATAAGCATAAACACATTTACGACAGTAGTAAGACACAGAAAATATATCATACAACTTATAGTTATAAGTGTATTAGCGTCGTGTATCCGTTTTCACCTTAAATCGGTCATTCAAATTAATATTATGACGAGCGTCTTTCAATCTAACGTACTACTGCAGCTTAAGTCTGTTCTCAAAAAAAAAATGACTAAGTTTTTCTAAGCACACTAAGAAATGGTTAATTTGCATTATCTTTCACATCTTCCTTATTCAAATTTCCTTCTTCACTGCTTTCTTCGTTTCGTGGATTATCGTCTTGTTGACTGGGACCAGGGTCAGCACACGAAGGCCGCAGTGATGGAGCAAGGAATCCACTTTGACTACCTTCAGAAGGATGAGAATCTGTTGAAATGGGGTCAACACTCCCAGCCGTGTCATGAAAAGAAGCTGCTTCATCGGACGTTGACGGATTGGCTGATGAAGATGTGCGGCACTGTTGTCGACTAGAATGAGAATTACTATAATAACGGTGTCTAGACCCGTGATGATGCTGAGATCGACTATGTTGACTCTGGGGTGGATGTCGACGTGCAAAGCTTGGAGACGTTGATGCAGATGAAGCAGTGGAAGAGGGAGGTGAATCAGAGACAAGCATGTAACTGGGACAGCTCAGTAATTCCTCTGGTGTGGAAAAAACCCTCCGACTGTAAAACAAGAGTATTATTCAGTCAGAACTGGACGGCTTTAAATAAGCAAGAGTCTAATTATACTATCTTATTATAATTTATACCTTGGTCGAGACCACATTGTTATGTCGTAAACTTCCATTTGTAACTCAGGACTGAGCTCTTCAAAAAGTTCCTTTGCCATGATTTCGGGGTTAGCTGCTATATATTCCATTGCTGCAGCCTACAAGACAAAATTTCGCATAAGAGCATCCACCTCATTTCCGTTTATGAAACATGTAAAACTAAGAAAATTACCCTCAAACTTCTTGCATTGAATCGATCAGCCATGCTGAGAAGAAAAATCACGGAATTTTCATCCAAGTGCCTTATTGCAAGCTCTTGTTCACAGTATAGTTTCAGAGTATCCATTTCATACCTGTTATTATAATACATCAATATATTAAAAGACGAATGACCACTGACCAATTAGTTGTAGTCACTTTGCATGGAGTCATTCTTTACCTGTCTGCTAAAGCTATCAGGTCCGTTAAAATTTCTAAGCTCACATCAGATCCAGTTTGTCCTGTGTAGATGAATCTCAAAAACAGTTCAAATACTTGCGAAGAACAGTCGTGTATGACAATGCGCCTGAAAACGTAGAACACAATGTAAAGTTATTTTACGGCCAATGATTTTCATAAAAAACATTTGCTTATTTTGTAGATAAATAGACATACTTTTGTATAGATTCCTTCATTCCAGACAAAAGGGCCCTACGAAACCAATCACATCTTGAAGCAACAACTACCCGATGTGCTGGGAATTCTTGTTTTTCACCCTCTAAAAATTTCCATTCAAATGAGTTTATGAATTCTGTTGAGATGTAACAAGTTCCAAAAAATAACATGTATTCAATATTTTTACCATTATCTATCTCAAACACCATATCGGAATGCGCTTTGGAATTGAACAGTGTAACAGCATTCTTTGCTAGTATATTATCCTTCGATTTTTTAGGTGTACACAAGTTCTCAACCAGGTTCAGCTAAAAAAAAGATAAATAAAAAGTATGCCACCACACTTAAAATTTATTTTCTATGATTCCATTTGTCTTCCTTACATCTGTATTTTCATATGCTGATGAAGCTGAACTAGAATTGCTAGGAGCAAAATTAGTCTTAGTTTTCTGTGATCCATTCCCAGATCCTGGTGAATATGCTGGAGTGTAAGAGAAATATTCTTCAGAAAACGATGAATTTGATGAGGCACACGATGAACTATCTGATGAGCTCAAAGCACTACTACATGAGGTGGAGTCAGTGGCAGAAGCTTGACCTGTCGTTTCAGACGTGGGAGATACAATTAACTGAAGATTAAGTAAGCTTTGATGAAATTCATCCCTTTGAACCAGATCAGTCAAACACGAGAAGAATTTCTGAAGTCTTTCCTTTTCAGATCTCAGGTGGTGAACTGTTCGGCACTGTTAAATGAAGAGAATGAGAATTTTCATCAAGTTAAGAACAGAAACATCACGGCATGCTAGCTTATAGCTAAAAACAATTTTTCAATTACCACTTGAGAAATAGCAAGTTGTAGGCAAAACTTAAAATCTTTCCATTGAAATCTGTCATCAAATGCAATCATTATCTCTTCAATACGAAGTAAGAAAACTGGCAGTTCTTCCAACAGTTGCTCAAGATTCCTCGAAACGCATCGCACTTTCACTGCTTCTGTCATTTCCTCAAAATTTTCCCTACGGCAAATACAATCATGTTATAAATGAGTTTGATTTACCGTTTAAATATTTTTATATTAACAATTGTTGATTCCTCATTAGTTAACCACTTACTTCTTTTGCACCAAGTACAAAAATATAGCGGCCACTTGACCTTGTACATTGTACAACTTAACGGTTTCCCTTTTCCTAAATATTGAAAACAAGGTCTCAGTCAAATTTTCTGGTTCTCTAGTGGCGGAGGATGTTCCGGATACGTTTGTTTGGCTACTATTGGGACATTTAACCGGTTCTCCAAGAAGTCCACCATGAATCGCTGACCACCTACACCAAATTTCATTGCAGGCATCACGAGCTTCTCGCATTAAATTTGACAGCGCTCCAAGTAAAGTCTCAATTTCCGGCGCTACATGTGCAGCAATGTCATTACGGTCGGAAGGTCTCACAGTTGAGAAATCATTTTTTATACTTCTGAGTAAAGCAACGAACTGCGTCAAGAAGATAGGCAACCTAGTTTTTGCGTAGCGAAGGATCTCCAGGCGTTCGTTGCGTAATAATTTAGGAGCCTCTTCTCCATACAAGACACATAATTCCACCAGCTTCATGCATGCCACCGCAGCGTGACGTAAAGCCTGCTTGATCACATAACAGAAACGGGATGGATTCGTCACAGAATTTTCTCTGAATGATGAAGTCATTGCTTCGGCACATGAATGGACTTCTCCAACCAGTTTAACAATTTCTGTTAAATAAAATCGTATTTAATATCTAGAAAAACAGAAAAGATTTTTTTTTAAATTTCATGTTAAAATTATCGTTTGCATACTTTGTTTAAGAGTAGTGCGATGCAGATAGTCTCGACACATTTGCACAAACTCATCCATCTCCTTAGGCGCCTTTTGGATGCAACGTCGAGCAGTTTCGGGAGATAAAGTCAAAGGAAGACTTTGAGAATATAAATAGAAGAGAATCGTCTCTAATACTTCAGGGGGTGCCAATCCTTCTAGGTCTTCGTGCTTCGAACCACTCAACTCCAAGATCACAGAGTGAACCAGTAACTGTTTCTCAGAAAGAGCACAATTTATTTTAACATATACATTTATATAAAGTAGTAACGATTTTATTATGCAAGTTTATGTATTTCCCAACTAACCTGCTTCCCACTCCATTCCATACTTTCAGTGTTTGATGGTAACTTCATGTCCGAAAAATATCCGTCAGTAAATGCAGGTAAAAATGAAAATGGAAAATCCAATGGAGGCTGTATTGGCATAATTTGCTGGCACTGAATCATACACCATCCTTCAAAAGTCAGAAGCATCATGTCACGAGGCACTGGCCGATCAACCCAGAACTCAAACATGTGGCCAGAAACGGCCCCAGTTTGAATACACAGTCCAACAAAAGTGTGGACCACTTCGTAACAGTCGCATTGGAACAGTGGAAAATCTGCGTCCACCTCAGGGGGTAGGTCCCATCGTATTTCTCCATTATCTTGGAGTACAAACACGGCTCTATAAAAAGAGATTTCATTGTTACATTTTTATCATTGTAAACGGTTTCCCAAAAAAATTTAATTTCTAAAAATACCAAACAAATTGTTTTATTTTTTTTTTAAATTGGAATAATTACCCATCGATTTGAGCGGGTGCCGCGTTCCGACAAGTCGATATATTTACACATTCAATTATCTGCAATTTAAGAGAAGCTTTGAAATGCAATTTTTCTAATGAGTTTAAATGCAGTAATTTTCATGCATGTATAAAGTATAACCTTCCATGTTCCATGAAACACATCGACCGACATTGTGATTGTGATTGAAGTGGTTAACTTGTATGGTGGATATGGATTTCAAGGTCTTTCTCGCAGCTCGGACTCAACTCGATTAATGGTCGAACCGCTGCAAAAGGAAAAGAGAACTCTCAGTTATATGTATGAATTTTTTAAAAAATCATCAATGGTTAGCGAAAAAGGGTAAACAGGGAAAGCACTCAGAGAAAATTCAATAAATATTCATAGAGTTACAAAATATCAGAATTCATTCATTACTGTTATTGTATGTTAATCAAGAAAAGTATTCAGATCAGTGAGAAAGCTATTGCAGATGCAGATAACAGACTGCAGCCAGTAAAAGTTTTAGTGTTCCCTAAGGGGTAACAAAACTTGAAGAACTTTTTGAATTTAATTTTAATTTTATATTGCATACATCCAGGTAAAAAATTATATCACTAAAAAATGTAAAAATCAAACATTTATAACACGCTAATGTTCCATAAATATGAAATTAGAATGAATTAGTTAACTAATGAATTAATGTAAAAATAAAACGAGGGACAGTTTTATTATATTTTTTAGTTTCACAACTTATTTCCAGGAACTGGAATGAATATACTTTCCCTCTTGCTTCCAAAACCCCCTTAATTTTAATTTTCACTCTCACTCTCCTCAAAATTCAATTTACTCAATTTTTTAGGATAACTGCCACGAGACACTTTAACTCTGTGCTTTTAACAGAGAGGGACATGGATTCCAGTGGTGTCTGTTTCTCACCTGAGAAGTATTCCTTGACTCTGACCTACTTCTGTACATCTGTGTCAGGGGCAGGCAGCTGCTGCACAATACTCATTTCTGCTGTTGCTTTCTCCGTGCTGTTCCAGCCAACAACCGCAGCAATTGGTACATTTTTTTTCTATTACACTTTTACACAGACAAAGTTTTAGATACTAGAAAACCTCGTCCTATAAATGTTATACTATCTTCTTCTTCTTCTGGAAAAGCTGGAAACACTTGGAAGCTATCTTATCGCTTGTTCCCTTCCAAAAACCAACATTATTATCAGAGCACTAGCTGTTTTCTCTGTACGAAAGAACATGAACAACTACACAAACTTATTACTTGCGACTTTCGCAAGTATTCATTTTGTTCCGTCCGTCTGTCCGTCTGTCCGTCTGTCCGTCTGTCCG
>JAQIWN010003220.1:0-13636 GCA_034699025.1 Entomobrya cf. arborea Gr-Col-00668
CAATTTATTTATATTGCTGGTTATTGAGGTCTGTGACAAATCATGATGCGTCCCGAAGGAATGCATATTGTTTCTTGTTGATTTACTCGTATAGCGTATTGGTTTATACTAAAGAGACCAGCATTATGAAAAATGGATTGGATTCATTTTGCTGTAATGGTAAGAAAATGTGATGAGCTTAGCAGAGCACAAAGACAACTGTACTTGTATATCGTAAAAAGATCGTAAAATAAAAACAATTTACTTTATAAATAATTAAATAGTCAACAGAGGCGCAAAACACGAGATGCTACACAGAAAGATGACAAGATAGAGGGTCGTTTTCCATCGTACATTGCTAAAATGACTGAAAGCTTAAGATGTAATACCCCATTCCCTTTTCCCTCTCCTCTATAAAATTTGTATTTTCATTTTATTACTTGTCAGGAAGGAAATAAGGAACATGAAAGGGTACTCCTCTTCTTGTAATTCTTCGGAAATGATTATTTGAACTTTCCATTATTTTCTGCAAGTGAACGTAACATACTACATACAAAAACGTAAGTGAAAGTGTACACCTTTTTCAAGACAAACCATCGCATCATCATCAGCAAAGCAGCCCAGTTGTATTTTCCATTTTCTCAGGTTGAAAACAAAAACATGAATTCGAAATAATGGAAAGAAATCGAAAAGCGGCTCAAGAAAGAGAAAGGTAAAAGTAGACTACGTTATGTAGTTCCAGTTCCATTTTACTCCCACAGCACAGCTACAAAAAGCATTTGTTTGCACCACACACCAGCCACTCTTTTACAAATAATATGTGTATAAAGAATGCACGCATTATTACTACGCAGGGAAATGATACAGATATATACACGACGTATCATTATGATTATCATCGTCATCATCATCCTCATGATCGTCCTCTTTCTCTTTCTCTCTCTCTCTCTCTTTAGTCGTGAAACGGACAAGCAAACCCATCAACGTTATTTCCCCTGTGTATTTTCAGTATTCTAATAATGTTTTCTCCTGCCTGCCTGAACACCGCACACATATAAATATATACACACGTTTCGCACACACTTCACTTCCCACTTTTCCTTTCTTCTTCTCTGTCAGAGATACTACCTTTCTTTCATATATTGCCTTGTCTATATGTGTTTCTACATTACAGACAGTAGCTCTAGCAAAATATACACACGAAGTCGAAAAAGGAGAATTTTCTGGTATCTATTTTAGATTGGTAAAATTGTGATGTTGTTGTTGATGCTGTTGTGTGTGCTATTTATAACCTGTAGACTTTCTTCTTTGCCGTGTCTTCTTTTCCTTTCACGTTCCCTGGACAGGTTTATTGGATGGCTGAACCATGCATTTTGTTCTATATAATACTTCTCTTCTACTTGCCACTTTTGCTCTCCATTTTCCATCCTCTTACTCCGTTTCATTTCACATGTTTTTTTTGTAAAATAGAAAAGGAGTGTTGGACGAAAAAAAACGTGAAATGGTCTTCCCTCCACTAATACTTTCACTTGTAAATTTGTGTAGGAGTTGTAGAGTACACAAATTACAAAAAAGGAACTTGAAGCATGACAGGAGGAGAAAATATAATGTAAGGGGTGTACATAAGTGGAACGAGTGGATGAAAAAAGGTTACATAATTTTGCCATGAATGATACGGAAGGGCATGATAATGATGATTTTCATCCCACAACATAATATATGTATGTATGTATAATGTATATGTACAATGTACACCATGTTTTCCGTGACCTGGTAAATTGTTTCAATTGATATCATTACTAAAGCACTTGATCTCTTCTCCCAAGCTGCTTATTGTACAGAATGAAGGATGACGGTGGAGGTGGTGGTATACTCAGAAAAAAATAGAAGAAAGGTTGAAAAATGAAATGAAGGATGTGCATAATATATTATACATACAGATGTTATGATGATGGTACCGAATTCTTGTACCCCAAAGATATTGCTTCTTTATTGGTATAGTTTGTAGAAAGAAGCTGGCTGGCTGGTGGAGAGCAAAAAGGAAATGAGTAGGTTGTTGTGCAAAGAGAGATCCAGATCAATTTATTTGTTGGAGGTTCCTTCATTGAGTTATTGGTGACTTATGGTGATTGATAGCTGTATGAAATAGCTTTACTGCTGTTGGTCTAATAGTTCGAAAAAAAAACTCGTGATGATGTCGATGTAGAGCAGAAAATAGTCTTTTGCTTCTGTCTGTGTGACTACTCACTTGTGTAATATGGCATGTTAGAAAAAAACTCTACGATAAGCAGTGAAAGAGGAAGAGTTGTGAACGTAGCTGCATTCTCGATTCTTTTGATCGTTGTGGTGTTACACATGTAATAAGTGTAATGGAGCCATTGATGTGGTAAACGAGAGAAAGGCAGAGAGAAACTTTTTTCTGTGCTATTTTGGCAAGATACATTCTATTATCAATCATGATGGTATATGAGAAAACTCAAATAACATTTATTAATTTATATGCACTTTATATATATTATTAGAGCATTTTTTATTGAAAGCGTGATGAATGTTTTGGAATTTTTTTGTATCTGATTTATGTGTTATTTGTTTGTACGAATCATTAAATTTGAAAGGGTAGGAAAGAAAAAAGAAATGATTTATTTGTAGTTTGACTATATGCATGCTGATGTACTGAATAATACAAAGTTAAAGATGATTAAGTCTAATCTTTGCAAATAGTTTGATATTTTTTTAGTTTTAAATCGTCCGGCTATACTTCAAGCAACTATAATTTATGTACGGTGATGTTTTAAATAGTGATATGATAAAGGCTATAGCAATGCTGGCAACTCAAGCAGCTTTAGAAATGTGTAATTCATTAAACAAAACAAGTATTGTCTTAATACTTGTTTGTAAAAAGTGTTATTTTATCCAATGTTCCTTCCCGTTAAGAGACAGAAACTGCGTCTGTATTTACTGAGATGTCCACCCAGTTTAGAGGTGAAGGCTGAAGGTGAAACCCACGTGAGATGATGAAATATGTAGCTTGAAAAGGACTTAAAACGGAAAGACTTTAATAATGCAATCAACAACACGCCATATTATGGTCTCTGCATGTGTACCTCTGCCATGTGCATGGAAAGGTGTAATAAAGTAAAAGCGTAGAGGTAGAAGATTGCTACGCAAAATCAAGAGAAAAGGGAATAACCTTCGCTGTTATGTTAACCATTGCATTGAAAAAAATACGCAATAAGAGATATATGGGAAACGTTACCCTCCAGTGACTGAAGAACAGAAGTAAAGAAGAAAAGTAAAGTGACTTCATCTGCACCGTGGGAGAACTCTACACTCACGAATGGGATAATAATAAAGTGGATGGATCTTATTCTCTCTGAAATTTCTATCCACACGATTGCAATACCACTACCACCTTTCTACTCACTCAACGAGCAGTCAACCTAAGAAAGAAGAGAGAGAGACATTGAAAAAGACTTTACGGAAGTTGAGGGCGATATGGTCACATTTATATGCTGAAAGAAGTGACAGATCTAGCAAAATTTATTTGGACATTAGAAAATTTATGTGCAGACTTCTCTCTCTCTCCAGCCGTATTCTTGTTTTACGTGTCCATGTACAAAATTTCTCTTCATTTTCTTGTTCTTCTGCAGGTCTTGAAGAATCCGGTGGATAAAATGAAGGAAAAGGAGTAATATATGTACATATATGATTAAGCAGCAAAGGAAGCCATTTCTATTCATGATGGAACTTGTAATTCCTACTTTCCGGGACCCTTATATGCATAAAAGTAGTTTTGCTCATTCATTGTGCACAACTTTATTTTAGTATGGTCTATCACTCACAAAGTCTACCAACCAAGGTTCTCTACAAAGTATAGCATGTATATTTACGCGCATAACCATAACCCATTTTGCATCTTATTGCATAATTCTGTTTGTGTTGGACCAAACCTTGTTTTATTCTACCCTTTTTTGCCTTATGCATGTACTACACGCATAGCCAACTGCGAAGCGGAACATACTTTATTGGAATTGCTTTCCTTCTTATTCTTCTACATTTTGTCTCATAATAATGTTATGCGTGTCTCCACGTTCGTTGAAAAAAACCCAACACGAAGACCTCTGCAACAGCAAAAAAGAGAAAAAAAAGTTTCTTGGTGTCGACTAGAAAGAAGAAAGATAGACATTGAGATTGAAATGGATGGATGTGAATGAAAAAACTACGCGTAAATGATGAAAGTGGTATAATGGTAAGATCATTACATTATATTATGCTTTAGCCACTGGAGTGCCTTCGCCACTTTGCCACGGACTCAACTAATACACTCATGATTTCCTTGTGCGGTCCACCACCATCCTTGCACGTCTGCTTACTATAAGGCAAATAAGCAGTCGAAAAAATAAATTCAAGGTTTTTCCTTTTCCTGTTACGCATTTGTCAAGTTGAGTATGATGACTCCTATAGTGGTAGTATATGCAATGAACATCAAACTACACAAAGAAACGTACAAGATGCAAAAACTCTAGCAAACTTTGGATAAAACCTACCTGAATTTATGATGTCATGCTACGTTTGAAAAACGATTACCCCTGCTGTGTTTTAGATCTTATACAATATTATTTATGCTCACACAATATTGCACTAAGCCTTCGCAAACTTTATTTGCGTACCCAATAGTATTACCGTCTAAAAGTGGCTCGGAATTTATAATAGGGAAAGATATCTGAAAAGTCTAACAAATAAAAATTTTGCCATGTACCAGGGGGCGTAGGTGGTCGTATTTGTACTTTTGTTATTAAAATTTAACCCCGCTTCGCTTGGCAGTATTCTGCAAACAAACTACAGTGGCAGCAAATATTAATCGTACGTCTAATCGTGAAATATTTCTTACCCTGAAATATTGCAGGTTATTGACATCATCGAAACATGCTCGTTTATTTATGAGTTACAGAGGAAAAATTCCGTCAATCGAATTATAATTTTGTGAGGGATTTCCAAGTGAAAATTTAAACCTTTTTGTACTCCTTGACGTATCCTCGTTGTTGTGAAGGAAAAAGAGAATTTGTTTCCTTTTTCATTTTTTGACCAAATATGTATGCAAGCTATACATTTCAATGTTCAAGATCTATTTTTGAAAGATAAATTACGTTACACCAGTTTTCTTTATAACTTCACAAATTGTCATTCTGTTCGAATGGACTTTCCATTATGTCGAAAGGATAACCTTATTTTTTCCGGACGTTTCCCTGCTGTAGGAAAAATAGTGGCAAACGTCGAAGATTCATTCCCCTTCTTTTTTTGGATTTTTCACAAGATCACGTACATTTTCCAAATAGCATGGGTGGTTGGTGAGGATCTTTCATACAGTAGCAGTCAAAAGGAATAAAAAAGTGATGGAAAAAAACGAGAGGACTAGGGAAACGTTACAGGTTACAGAGCAAGACGTTGAGGGAGTAAAGATGACTGTATGCTTTAACTTGACAAAAGATGGGGAAACGATGTAAGATGGGTGGTGGTAGTGAGGTATTATTATTTCCTTCAAAATTTTCACCCATTTCAACAGAAAACGTCTCCCCTAAGAACGAGCTTAGAGCCATCTCAAACCTTTTACTTGAATATTATCGCATCAAAAAGAAGAAGTTGAGTGAAAGCACGAACATAAAAGTTCATATAATCAATGGCTTTTAATAGTAGTAAAGTAACCAAATGGATTGAACATTATCTTCAAAGGAATATATATACCTGTTTTATATCTCTGGCCCACATTTCATTAAACTAAGAAGATGAAAATGGTTTGACATAAATGATTTTTGACGGGAACCATATGAGATTTCTGGCTGGCGATTGTACCACTGCACTGCCAGCATTCCTTTACTTTCTTTGAATTTCTGAACAAAGAATGAAAATCTATGTATGTATCTATAAAGATCGAAGTATGCGAAAGTTTCTTTTTCTGAAAATACATAATACGAAAAGGAATATTTCAAGAAGATTTAACACCGGCATACTTTCGTTTCTACGTATATCGTATGCCAATACTAAAGATCTTTCCTTTTTTGGTTCACTATCTGACACACTGGAGACTGGAATCAATTTCATCGAAAAGGATTATTTTAACTCAGAAGGGACAGCAGAAGTTGCCAAACTTTTTTTTTGAAAAGTAACTACGATATCGGACCAAACTAAACTAACTCTTTTCTTCGTTTGAAGGAAAACGGAGTGAATAAAAAAAAGGTTTGAAAAAATATATATATTTTATAAATGGGATTTTTTCCATGAAAATATTATCTGAGAACGGGACTATTGCCAGTTAAAATACATGACGTTTGTTGGGAACATAGTATGCATGTAATTCTGTGACTATGTATTTTGGTGTGGTCTTTTTCTTCTGCGTGAGGAGAGTAAAGAAAATGACAAGGGATTCAATGACGGATTACAGTAGTAAGTAGTTTCTCTGGTGGCAAAACTACTTGCCGCTGTTAGCTGTTGTTGAACAGGAAAAAAGGAACAGGAGTGACTAGAATAAAATGTGAAATCCATTGGGATGAAATCGATGAGGATTTTTTTCTTCAGATCATACGATTGACCACGTCACTGCAGTATTTTTTCTAGACTGGACTGACCAATATTTATTTTTAACAAAATATAAAAGGTAGCCTTGTACCAACATTTTCCAGGAAGAAGATTTTTATGCCAAGATAAGAAAAAAGTATTCAAGTTACAAAGGAATTTTACGGAAGAATAACTATTTGTATATTATATTTAAGAATAATGTAGTTTTGTGGTTGAATGACCAGCAGCAAATAGATGTAAATACAATGCGATGGTTCAGTAACAAAAACGAAAGATTATTAGGAAATAGAATTGAAAAAAGGCAGAGTTTCCGGTGACATGCACCGAGCAAAGTTGGACCATGGAAGAAAGAAACAGTCAAGTTAAAGAATTTGTAAAGAGTAAAATGGCCAATGATTATTATTTACACTTAAGTTTCAAAAAACTACAGATATTCCAGCAGTGTCAATAGATTGTAGATGTACATATATATTCATTTTGTAAAATGTTGATACTGAAAAAGTACGCATGTAGTTGCGTTGTCTATAACACACAGTTAGAATTTTCCTGGAATAAATATTTATATACATTCATAGGCACACCTAGGTAGAAAGTTTTCACGGAAGCCATTCGTAAAATTAATGTCAAATTCTAAGGACTAAACTTATACAATAAATACCAATGAAATGGTAGGAAGCAATAAAAGGAAGTTTTTAATCTCCTCAATCTAAAAAATAGTACATAAAGTTAAAAAGTAAGTAGGCATATATTTCAGGTAAAATAGCGAAAGAAAGTGTGAAAGGAAACGTGCTTTTTGTTATTACTAGTTTTATTAGACGTTTTCCACACAGTTCCCCAATTTTACGTACACACACATAATAAGCACACAAATGTATACATATCACATAGGTATGTAGCGAGTTATAGAGTTAAAGCATTTAGTGTTGAAAGAAAGGTGGTCTGGTCTCGCATAGTTTTTAGTTTTCAGTGAAAGCCAGAGAATTTTAGTTTTTACTCTATTGGTTAACGGTTTCACACAATTTCGCTTCCGTAACTGCCAAGTACTGAGAACTTCAATTTAAAAATGTTAGGTAGAGTGATGTTCAACGGTTGTTGGGGTAAGATGTATGTTTAACTTTGGAAGCTTTCTCAGAAGGTAGAGCATTTCGTGCTCTTCGTAACGATCATGACTTATGGCTCTATCCATGACCGTTAGCTCTTTCAAATTGGGCAAATTATCTGCAATGCATCGAAGGCACCAGTGAGGTCCTAATTCCTGTCAAATATTAAAGAAAATGAATATTAGGTAGAGAGGGAGTTAAAAGTTACATACTTATACGAAAGTATAAGCATATGATTAACTAAGTATATATAATATACTAAATGTGTACTTTGGAACGTGATGCATTTGAGACCATTATTTTTGTTAAGTTACACGTAAACTTTGTAATTCGGGGAAAAGTTTTTTTGTGTTACATATTTTCATTTTTCTATTGGCAAACGGCTACAAAAAGCTTCGTAAAAATATATACGAAGTTCAACCGCAGAAAAAAATGCCACATAAAAAGGGTACGAAGGAACGAAACATAATGTACTTAATGATAAAAGATGACAAAAGCACCAAATACCTCATATGATATAAAGTTGGATCTTTTTAGAAAGAAAAAAATTGACTTACATTATGACAAGTTATTTTCAGCGACTGAAGTTTGTGAAGCTCATGTAGTCCCAAATGAAGAGAAAAGTTTGTCAAAGGAAAATGTGATCCTTCCTCTGATTCAATGCTGAAATCCAAAAGATCTGTGCAAGAAAATAGAACAATTTGTAAAATATTCTTCCCTTTGCAGGTATTTCGGTCGATGAAAGTTGTGTTGGTTTGTGGGAGCGTGACAGAAAAATACATTTATGGGTAAATACATAATATGAATGAATGTATTCATACAACATGTTTTGTGGAAAATTTAGAATTGTCACTGCACTACTTTATGTTCGTAATATGTATGTATTTTTATAGTTTTCGGGTTTGGGTGGTATGAGTACATGGGTGTAGCTTGTAGCTAGGAATGTTTTACTAGATTGGGTAAGCGTCACATTTTACATTTGTCAAAAATATAAATGAAAAAGTCGATATGAGATAAAGAAAATAACTTACTGGAGAGTTGTCCAATATGTGGATATTGCCGAACAGTGTCAACACATGGCTTGGAGTCAACAACAGGAACTGGCAGACAACATCCACATGAGAGCTTGTATTCCAATTTTGTCATCTTTGAAAGCTCTGCAACTGGAATGCCAGTGAGACCTGAATCTGTCAATCCGTAAACGCTCGTGACTCGTAAAGTTTTCAACTTGGGCCAACCATTCATAATTTGGCCTAGTGTTTTATCTGACACTTGCCTCATCATCAGTGACTCCAGCTCTGGGAATGCATAAACTAAATTCTTGACAACCTCTGAGCGCTGGGATAACGAAACAGTTGAAAAATTTCCAAAGTTTACTGCCAGATACTTGACATTCAAGTTGGATTTCGGGTATTTCATCGAAATACGCCCGGGATCACAATTACTAAGCTGAATTTTCATCAAATGTTCACTGTTGCCAGCTACAGTGTCCAACCAAATTGGACCGATCCATGATGTCAGTCGGACAGTAAGAAGTAGTGGCATTTTTGCTTGTACTCGGAATACCAGATTCTGATTAGACTTACTTTCCACACGGATATATTCCAAAGTTGAAGAAATGCTTTCAAGAAACTTGTCTAGAGTCTCTCCTTCCACGTCCAAATCTAGGTTAAAGTCTGCAGATTTCAGATGTAATCTTTTGGAAGCTAGTGTTCTCAAATCCTCATCTCCCAGATAGCCAACTGTTAAAAACTTGAGATTTTCTAGAGCAGTTTTCTGGAACAAATCCTGTTTCAGTGGGAAAGGCCACTTTTGGAGGTTTAAGTTTTTCAAATTGGGAGATGCTCTGATTAGTTGCTCTAGTAAAAACGGCTCATTCGCTTTCCAACTGGATTCGCACGACATAATTATTGACTCCAAATTGGGAAGATGAAGTTTTAAAGGTTCGTTGTTGTTGGCTTCGTCGTAATCCTCAACAAAGATATGAATCTGGGGTATCGAATTTCTCCTCAACTGCACGTCCTCCTCGTCCCGACCATACTCGTTGAAAAGGTTGAGAGAAAGTTGTTTCGTGTTTTGAAGAAAGTGGAGTACCTTTTGGAACCTGGCTACACTGTGGCCCTCCAGATTTAACACCAGATTATAAAGAGAGTGGCCTACTGCACGAAAAAACTCATACGGCCCTGGTTCATCCATGTCAAGGATGTTGAGAAATACTCGTCCAATGGGAATATCAATGCTGGAACTCATTACTCTGGTGTAGTATCCCAAGCCTCTTTGTAAAATAACCACACCTTCGATCCTCTCTCGAAGCAATTCGCAAGCGTTCTTGTTCCATAGTTTACTGACTAGTCGGGCATTTAACAGCTCGTTAATTGATAAATATTTAAAGATGTTTTTTAATATCTGAAAATTTACAAAATGAAGAATTTAAAAATGCTTGCAAAGGGTTTTTTGCACAGAGAGCTATACTTTGAAAACTTACGTTGTATTCCTCAAATAAATTTCTATCTTTAGCCCATTTCACAACTTCAGTCAAAGATTTAACAGATTTCTCCGAGATAACCACAGAACCTTCCGAAAGTGATTTGTCAACCTTTTCTATAGGTTCACGCTTCTTTTCTTTTGTTGGTTTTTTAGATCCACCGCAGCAAAACATCTTGGCTAATTTTACGTTACAATTAATAAATACTCTTAACCTAAATTGAATAAAAATATTAATACGAATTTATTTGCAAAAAAATTAAGACCTAAAATGGCATCATGCTGGAAAATCAACGCAAAGGCATTGATGAAATATGGATATGTTGAATGAAAACGATTATATAATAGCTCAAATGGTTGAATTAATATTTCTTTATCGCATGTACTGGAATTTATCACGCTATCTTCACCATCATCAATTTACAATCAATCATATCGTGACATGTATTGATGCAAATTCCCATCGGGTACGATTGATCGATTGACCATGTAATTATTTTTTACAAGTGTTATCGGTTATCACAATTATATGCTATAGACAAATGCACAACCTGCACACTCGAAGCGTTTACCTGTTTATTGTGTAGTACCTGACAAATTCGATTACAGAATGTTTCCGATTGCTAGTAATATGTGATAAATGAGTGATATATGGTATGAATAAAGATATAATCAATTATGTTCTCCTTTTAGATTGCATTATTATGCATGTAAAATAATTATGGACTATAATTAAATATGAAATTCAAACGACACAAATGGAAAAACAAGATTAAATGAATGTGGTACTTGAACATTAAGGCGGGGTGAGTCATGCAGTTTTTAATGATGTCTTTACAGGGTATAAAGGATTAACGGATTTCACACCTCCAGGTAAGCAAACAAATTAATATTCACATTTATTTTAGCCCATCAATTTAGTCTTATCAAAAAAATGATTCATTCATCTGTTTATCTTTGTGAGACTTTTATCGATTATATTATTTCCGATCGATTTAAGTATAATGTTACTTCTTACCTCCAACTTAGAATGAGTTTTGAGAAGCTATTTCATATTTGGAAATAACTGAATACTTCTTTAACAAAATTGTAATAGTACAACTCCATTTAACTAGAAGCACAACAAGTCATGCTTTCCCTTTCCTTGGGTTGCCGCCGTCAATCTATAGCCCATTTCAACTTTCAAGTGGCTCGTGTAGGAGAATTCCTTGACTTGGAATTAAACGTTGTTCTAATGGAAAAATATGATCGAAATGTTAGAGAAAGATTACTCATCTACACAGTTTATGAACTGTTATATATCGTTAACATAATCTACAAACAAAGAATACTAAACGAGCGTTTGTTACTCTTCACTTCGAGTTCAGACTACAGACACAAAAATGCCTTAAATCGAAACATTGCCTTTAGTCTCAAAAATTAGTAGACAAAAAGATTGATTTTTGCCTGGTCTGGATTGTTTATACTAAGCCAAAAAAATGAAATCACTGTCTGTAGGTTCAAGTTGGATAAGCGTTGTTATTACTTTTTACTGAAGTGACCCTGTAGCAAATTATTTCCCAATTTTTTCATCATAATAACATGTTTCATATATAATATTGTGCACAATATATCTACACACAAGTACTTGTGCAATAAACTATTATTTGTCACTTTGCAATTTGATGATCAGTTGCCCATTATTATATTTTTTGTATAACCTCCCAAAAATTAATCAGCACGCGAGCATAAAGTTGAGCTGGCCTTTTCCAAATTGGAAAGAATTGTCACGCACGCACATTGCACATACACAATAATTACCTTCATTGGGGTTTGGAAATGGACAGGAAATGGCTCCATTTGTATGATTCAGGTTATTTGCTGAACTTTTGGTTTTTCCCATGAAATGAAAGAGAAAAAACTGAGGGCCAGTGTAGCTATTGCGTGTGAGGCTTACTCTCTCTCATATAAGTACATTGCAAACGTTGCACACACAATTTCACTAGAAATTGAGAAAAAAACAGAGATGGACGCATCTTTACAACACGTCATGTTTCTCCAAGCCCCAGCACACAAGCAGAGCATCTGAACACATGAAAGCTTTTTCTCTTTCTTCCTGATTACTCCTAGAAATAAGTTTATGCTTCATTTCACATCTTTCAGATACCTTTTAGTACACAAACGAACGCAATTCCAAGTGCTTACATAGTTTACTTCTCGTATTCCTTGTTTTCTCTCTTGCTAAATGCTTTAGTGTTAGTAAAGTAATGTAGAAAAGCATCTGGTTGTGTGTAGAGTAGAGTCGTCGTAAATACGGGTGTGAAAATTAAGGTAAAGTTGCCTCAAGATTTTTGTTCTTAATGAGCCAGACAAAAAAAGACACTCAAGCCCACACTTCTCTGTGTGTTACTTTGTGCGTCTATGATAATGATGAAAGTTACTTTCATGGTGCACCCTCATTGTATTTACTTTCCCTGTTTTAGGAACTTTCCTCTGTTAGCAGAGGGCAGAACTAGAAAGAAATAAGCCTTGCAAGTAATTTCTAATAATATACAGTAATATCATCGAGTAGACATTTCTTCTGCTAATTTTAACATTATCATTATTACTGTAAATGTACATGGGTTGACGATGGTGGAACTGTATAATATTTTCCGTGGGTGCTTCTGTAATGCAATAATAAAATGAGTGAATCGGCACGATTCTGGTAAACTCTGGATTACCAACTAATAATCCTAAAATTTCGTTAGAACATCGATTATAGCCACATCAGCCTTTTTTACTGAAACGCACATAGGTAGGTAATCTTATTGTCTCGTGACAGAAAACGTGGTTGACTTTGACTATACTTTTATTAAACAAGCATGCGAAGAAAACAAACTATTGCATTCGTTGTGATGTTGTGATAAGGTTACAGAACTAGATGTGAGACGGAAAATTTGTTGAAAACCATTTTTGTCTTGAGTTAATTTCATTCATCCTGGCAAACAAATTCCAACTTCACATCGAAAGCAATACATGCATTCAGAAAATGATTGGTACAATTTAAAATTAATATTGAATTTTTCATAGACCAGATTTTTTCCCAATACACGTACGCTTTGGAGTTTACAAAAAACCATGTAACGCAATCTTCTCACATGAGTTTTTGAAATGATAAAACTTATATTTATTTTTTAATGCTGGTGAAAAAGAAGTTGAATTTCGATATTGACTGCTAAGTATGCATGGTAAGAATACAACAGTATGTCCTTGAACTTAAATTATGGATGTTGTCCAAACAAAATCTCGTTCATGGGGATTCAAAAAGCTTACATGACTGCAGTCGTGGAGTAGAGTTCATGGTCGTTTCAAGATTCATGAGATCATGAAACTAACATCAATATACTAGAATTCCTTGCAATAAAAACATATGCATGGATGAATGGAAATAAATATTCCATTAAAATTTAAGCTAGTTTAAACACTGGTTTCATATCTTCAAGCAACTTCAAGCTAAATTGTACTAAAAACACTCAAAT
>JAQIWN010003221.1:0-13636 GCA_034699025.1 Entomobrya cf. arborea Gr-Col-00668
TGCGTTGTTACCAGTCTCCATTTTTAAATATAATTTTGTTTTGATCAGTTAGCACAAATTTAAAAAATATTGGGGAATAAACAGAAACAAGTTAAAAAAAAATAGCTATATGTATTTGAGCATCTGGCTACTGACTAGCACAACGGACAGGTAGTCTACATGATGCAGAGACAGAAATACAAGAAGCAACGAACGACTTATCTTGAAAATTTACATAAATTCTATTCATCTCTTTCATAGAAATTTACAGTTTACACTTATCACACTTCTCATTTCGATATGAATCCAAAAAAAAAGTCTCAACTGAAACACGGTTTATGCACTATGCACACACTTGCCTTACTTGAATGCATCTAACATTTAACGGTATCTACATTTACATGTATGGGAATCTTGGGAATTGAAATTGATGAGTTATATTGAAATATGAATTGACATTTGAATTTAATTTTGAATGCACAACTTTTACTACTATTCATTACTGAACAACTAGTCATAATATTTTATAAAAGTTTTCCAGAAAAAATTAACCACTCAAATTTAAAGTGCACATTGTGCATCTCCGTGAAATTTTTCCAGGCTTAAAATAATATCCCCACTCCAATTAGTTATTATAAATAAATTTTCAGATATTTAACTTTTTTATTCAATAACTAACATGTTTTCTTGTGAACATTTTACAACTCTCCATAAAATCAGAAAATTTCCAAAACTTCAATTCTATTCATAAAAAAAACCACATCAAGTAAAAAATTACTTTTGTCAGAATAAACCAATTATAGAACAATTTTAATGACACTTTTATACATTTGCTAATTAAGCATTTGCATTAGGTCATCACTTAAAAAAAAAATAAACGGTGAAGAGGCAAAGTAGAGGAATTGAAATTTGTTGCAAACCTGATCAGTCTTAATTATTATCCCACATTTAATTCACCTTTTATTTCAATTTTTCCATCAATCAATATACAAAATTTAAAAAAATTAACTAATTCATTCCAAACCAATCATTTGACATTGTGTACATTTTATGATTCAACATCACCATCTAATTTTTGTTTCTTAAATAACCGCTTTTTCCCTTTTGGCCAGCCTCCTTTTCCTTTCAAGGGATTGGTGTCTGTAGCGGCATCTGAAAAATAATCAAAACTTGCTCTACTTTCATAACTGTCTTTTTCTCCACTTTCAACCCACACCCCCTTTTCAGGCTACCATTTCCAATTTAATTTCATCAACACTTTTCCCATTAAAACCTGCCAAAATCTCTACCAAATTACTTTGATGCTTTAAAATCACATGTGTAATCGCAGTTTTCCGGTTGCACAAAACTTTGGAACGGTCACAAAAGTTACATTTAAATCCTGTCTCATTTTTCCCCTCTGGTGCAGTAGAAACTGCAATCTTGGAAAATTTTGGGACCACTTGTCTTTCAACCATGAAGAAAACAAACTTACTAAAAATTTGATCCCCTTCATTATCGTGTTGCAATGCAGGAGGTTTTTCACCCTCAAAAAATAATTCCGGGTGGAAAAAAGCGTGATGCCGGATTACTGTGTCAACACTGTTAAATATTTTCCCACATTTCTTGCAGACAGGTTCGGAATCCTTAAGTTTCAGAAGATTAGTATGGTAGTCCCTTCCGTTTCCCTGTGCCAACTTTCTTTCAAGTTTACTTTCTCGTTTCATTTTCACAAATTCATCTTGAATTTCACGTAGAGATTTCCCACTTTGTTGTAGCTTTTCCAATTTTTCTCCCAGGAAAACTCGATGCCTTGAAATCAAATGTATTTTAGCATTCTCTCGATTCCCTAACACGATGCTACAAATGCCACACATTACTTGGTGACCACCTTTCTTTGATTCGGGAGCCTTCAACTGTTCTTCCAAAATATACTTCACAGAAGTCTTGAACTGCTCATCATTTTCAGATGACAACGGTGTGAGAAGGTTAGAACTGTCGAAAAATATTTCCGGGTGAAGGAGCATCTTATGGTTCTCTAATATAGGTCCTGTTTTGAGGTCTCTTTTACAAATGTTGCAAAAATGATGACACGTTCCATTTTTTCTACCACTCAAATTACTGGCTTCACGGGTCCTTCTACTTGTATTCATTACCAAGTTGACATTGCTGCAATTTTGTAACTCAACTAGTTTTTCCTTGAGAACCGAGCAATGCTTTAAAACTAAATGTTGCCGGACATCAGTAATATGCCTTGTGCGTAATAGTTTACTACAAAAAGTGCACTGATACTTGGAGTCCACTTTCTGGAATTCTTTAGCAGTTTTGGTGAGCACGTGAGCCACACAATTTTGAAATTGGTGAAGATTTAAAAATTCCAACTTTACTGAGATGAAAAATTTCTCAGGATGATTCCACAAGTCGTGTTTGGAAAGTATCCATCGGTAAGAAAAAGTTAGGGAGCACTCTGCACAGTTAATTTTATCTCTTGATTTTAGCCATTTGGACAATAATCTGGATTTGGTTTTCCCTTTTGACCAGCCTTGCTTTGTTTCTAAGGTTGTTTTGGTTATGTCATCATCATCAGCAGCAGTGCTGCTGATACTACAATGGGGCATTTGGGTGATGTGCGTAAGATCGCTTTTGGAAACATGAAATTCCACAAGATTCTTTTTGAGAATCAGCCGTTTAGATTTCCGGAGTTTCTTCTGTGGAGAGTTTCTCTTTCTTTTCAAGGTTGCGATGGTGTCATCAGTAGTGCTTATGTTGCTTTCTATAATTTGCGTAGTCAGAGGAGAGTCACTCGCTGATTTCTGCAATTCTTCAAGTTTTTCTTTGAATAGAGGACGATGTTTGACAACGAGATGATTCCGTGATTTTCCCCTTCCAGCAAGTTGGTCGAAGCAGAAGGGACATTTATATTTCTCGTCCGACACTTCAAACGTGTCCAGAGTTCCTTCCAGCAAGTTGCTAATGAGCCCAGTAAACTGTTCATTGGAAACTTGATTGAGCTGGACGGATGAAAAGTATTTCCGAATGTGGTACGCCATGTTGTGTTGAAACAGCTCGAATTTACTTGTGAACGGAAGCGAGCAGGTTGGCGTGGAACAGGTGTAAGTGGACTGCGAATCGTGGAGAGGATTTAGTGGGTCTTCCTCTTCCAAAAGTAACGGTGGTGGCGCTGGTACTGAGGATAATGGCATGAGTGACATGTCGTTTTCACAATTTACGTCCACGAACAGGATAACTGGTATTTCTACCTCCAATTTTTTCTCTTGATGTCCGTCGTGCTCCGGGCTCATTTCTGAAACAAGGAAATACATATTTAGATATAAGTAGATCTTTAGATTTAGATGTAAGTAGTTAATTATTAATTAATTAAATTTATAAATTCTATTTTTACCGAAATTGGTTTGTAAATCGACATGGACTTTCCTTCCATTGCACGGAGACTCTTCCCCAAGCTTTGGAACTGCCCCTTTCCTCTTTGTTTCCTGATAAGCGTCACAACTCTGCTTCAGGGTGCTTCGGAACTCTCCCAGAGTCACCCCACCGCAGATAAACGTTTTCTCCAACTCTCCTTCGAATTTGAATGCCACCTTATCCGCATCTACCATCACATCCCTTAATTTGCCAACCTCTTCTTCTATCCTCCCCTCCAACTCTGTCATTTGATAATGCAAATCAGTAAACTTCCGAGCAATACCTCCACAGCTACCACAAATCTTAGCGTTATTATAAACTGACTCACTATTATCGCCATCAATGGCTATTTCACTGATTACTTTACAAGCATTTCTACACCACTCTTGGTTATCTGCATTAATTAGCGCCTTGTACTTTAATAAGTTACTGAAAAAACTGCGCTGATCAATTTCACTGATGCTCTCACAATCGTCAGCAGTTTTTAAACAAAATATACACAACCAACTTTTAGTTTCATCACCTGCCTCCATTCTGAAATAATTATTTGGATCAGTTAGCACAAATTAAATTTAACTCAACAGAAATGAACACAAACAAATTAAAAATGTATAGATTTTGACAAACCATACAAAACTGAGTGAGTATGACTGACTGACTACGATAATGATTGATAAGATAAGATTGGAGATGTATAAGCCGAAGGACCAAAAATCTATTCAAGCTGCACCACCAAAACTGATTGTGAGACTTATCTTTAAAAAAATCTACATAAATCCAATTTGTCTCGAGTCAAAGTAATTTATGCACAGTTCTCTTTCCAATTCATCTCAATCTCAACCAACCAATCAAGACTTCCGTAAAATGCAGACTCACCTTACTTGAATGGATCTAAATTATATGCATGTTGTATGCAGGTCTTGTGTGGAATTGAAATTCATGAGTCATTCTGGTATTTTGGTAAAGGTATTAGGAATTTAGGTGCATGCAGAGCAACACTAATTGTTTTGTTCAAGACACACCTTTTCCTGAATCGAAACCCATTTTTGTGTCAAGATCCCAAAAAAATAAAGCACAATGAAACCCCGAAGGAATGAGACCTTCATCATTTTTGGTCAACAAACCAACCCAAAAAAAAGGTGAAGCCCCTTCTCAATTTATTTTTAGACTATCCAGCATTACCCCATCCCATCTTACTTTTATTGTCAAGTCACCTTTGAAAGGGTTAAGGAACAAAGTAAATATAACCCAGAGTACGTAGGCCAATTTAAACCATGGATAAAAATAAGTTGAAAAGAAGAAAATTCTTTCAAGGCACAAATGTGCATATGCACAGGTGCAGCAGTAACTTTAATTTTGAGGCAAGTTGAGACAAAATCCAAAAACCTGGAATAAAATCTCAAGGCACCGTAAAATAAAATTGTGAGAAATATTTCCTGCATTTCTTAAAATAAACTTTGAACGCAAATTAAAACGGTTTTGTATTTCAGGTTTTCAATCAAAAAATTAATTCTACTTTTTTCCATACATTTCCAAGCATACTCAATTATCATTTTGCCACTTGCCCATTTCATTTCAATCTGCCTGTGGCTTCAAGCTTTGGGTAGTGGCTTTGTAAAATCATCATGTATCTTATTCTGCAAATTAACTATTATTTAAAACGGAAGGATCACGATCGTGTAAAATCTTAACTGACCGCCTCAACGAGTTAATTCAAACTTTTAAATATTTGGAATAACTGACTTTTGCACTAACTTTAATATGACTAGCTTTTTATATACTTTTCAAGCTTAAAGAAATTCATTTTGTCTCTGTTTTTTTATTTTTCAAAGAAATTTTCATTTAATTACTTAATGTTCATAGTGCCTGCCAAGAAAAATAATATAACAATTTATCTTTCTGTTTTACATTATTTTAAATGTAAAACTACCCACCCCTCCCACACACACAATGAAAATAAAACAAAATATAATTAAAAATTATATTATCCCTTTTCTTCGTGGTCACCGGACCGGAAACGAAAAAGTACTAGAGAACTACGTCAACGTTTAGATTAACTATCCAAAAATACATTTAAGTAAATGTAACTAAATTTTAATTCATGAGTCATTTTATAATAAGACGAGTTAAAGTTTAATTGTGAGTTTCCTGCAAACCATTTTTCTTCAAAATTACAAAAATAAACAACTGTGACAACTCAAAGTTAAAAGGTAACTTTGCATCATTTCGTTCACAAAACCAACTCAAAAGAATCAAAGCTCCTCAATTTTTTTTGTGTGGCTCTCCAACCCTTTCCCATTCAATCTTCTTTTTTTATATTGACAAGTCACCTTTGAAAAGTTTCAGGAATAAAGTAAATATGACCAAGAGGGAATATAAACCATGGAAAAAAATTAGTTGAAAAGCAGAAAATTATTTTAATGCACAGATGTAAATCTGTAGACGTTCAGAATTAACTCTTCTTTTAATTTCATCTTCCTTCCGCCTTCAGCAGTACTACCTGCACAACTTTCCATCTCATCTCCCATTTAAATTAAAGTAGGTATACAAGTAGAATTTTGTGAAATTATATGTTCCTCCGAATTTTAAACTGTATTGCTAATTGCTAGGCAACTTAATTTAGTAAGAAAATATAGCATAATAATTTTGCAGATATTTTAATTCCTTTTATTCAATTACCACAATTTTAAAATATTATTCTATTTTTCTCTTTATAAAATCTGAAAATTTCCAACTTAAATCTATTCAAACGAAAAGAATAATAGCAGGTAAATATTTACTTTTGTCAGGATAAAAATATTTCCCAGAGCTTTTGAGAACTCTGCAGAGTAATTAAATAATACATTTGTGATATCAATTTTCAATTAGCAATTAATTATCTGTGTCTAAGTTCCCCGATTTTTGCATCTCCTCCAATTTTTGTGCCAAGAAAACTCGATGCTTCGAAATTAAATGTTGTTTCCCTATTTCCCGTGCGTTTGAAACATGGGAACAAATCCCACATTTTACTTGACAACCTTTCTTGGGAACTGGAGCCTCCAAATGCTCTTCCAAAATGCACCTCACAAAAGTTTTGAATTGCTCATCATTTTTGGATGAGGATGGAAGAAGGTTACAAGTTTCGAAAAATATTTCCGGATGCATTCGGATCTGATGTGTTTTTAATATACCAACACTTTTCAAGTCTGTTTTACAGATGTTGCAGATATGACAATCTGTTTCATTATTTCTCCCACTCAAAGACCTGGCTTTTGTATACCTTCTATTTGTATTCATTATCAAGCTGATGTTCCTCGAGTTTTGTATTTCCACCAGCTTCTCTGTAAGGATCGAGCGATGCTTCAAAATAAGATGAAGCTTGACACCGCAAAGATGCTTTATAAATGATAATTTAGTACAAAAGCTACACTGATATTTGGAGTCCACTTTCTGGAACTGTTCAACAGTTGCATGGAGCAGGTGAGCAATGCAATTTTGAAACTGGTAAACACTCAAACATTCCAACTTGACTGAGATAAAAAATTTCTCTGGATGGTGATACATGTCGTGTCGGAATAACTTTTGCTGTCGATTAAAAGTTAAAGCACATTGAGAACAGTTAAAAGTGGACTTGCGACTTTTCCCTTTTCGCCAGCCTCTCTTTCTGTTTAAGGTTGCGTTGCTAGTTTCATGAGTGGTATTAATGTTACTTTCCATAACTTCTGAGGAGCTCTGGGGGGTCTGAGGAGGGTCATTCGCTGATTTCTGTAATTCCACAAGTTTTTCTTTGAGAATTGGACGATGCTTGACAACAAGATGATTTCGGGCCTTTCCCCTTCCAGAAAGTTGGTCGGAGCAGATGGGACAGTTATATTTCTCGTCCAACACTTCAAACGTGTCCAAAATTCCTTCCAGCACGTTGCTAATGAGCCCAGTAAACTGTTCATTGGAAACTTGATTGAGGTGGACGGATGAAAAGTATTTCCCAATGTGGTACGCCATGTTGTGTTGGAACAGCTCGAATTTACTGGTGAACGGAAGTGAGCAAGCTGATGTGGAACAGATATAAGTGGACTTGGAATAATGTGGAGGATTCAGCGGATCTTCCTCTTCCAAAATTAGTGGCGGTGCTGTTGTCAATGGTGATAATGGCCTCGGAGACGTGCCGTGTTCATAAAGTTCTGAAATAATCAAATGAATATTTAAAAAAAATATATCGGGATTATTTATTAGACTATTTAAAAACCAATTTTAATCCTCTAACACCTTCTGCTATGGTGTCGCTTCGATTGTCTACTTCCAGTTGGATGGGATATCCTCGGGCCTCCATTAATTTGGGGTAACCCTGGACTTCCTGTGGTGAGGAGTAAGGGTACACTTGAGCTTCTTTGTCTAAAATCGGAAAATCGTCCAAACTTAAGGGCGTGGGCAGATCTGGAATAAATTATGTATTTTTAAATATAATAATGTTTCACAGTAGAATGCCTTAAAGCAAATTATGAGTAGCTTTTTAACAAATATTTATTCTAATAATAATTACCATCTGTGAAAACGTTCCGTTCGCTATTTATTTCCAGTTGTGTGGGATACCTTTCGACTTGCTGGTGTACCGGGACTTCCGGTTGTGCTATTTCGTAATCCTCCAAACTAATGAGCGACAACAAATCTAGAAATGATACGAAAATATTCAAATGAAAATTCAAGTAAAAGACAGTAACTATCAATAGACCCATCTTTCTTAGTAAATCAATTCATTGATAAATTTTGGTTTACCCGTGTCCACTGGCAAATCGACATTGTCAATCCCTCCATTCCACGGCGACCCCATCCCAATCTTTGGTAAAGCCATCTTCTTCTTAATCTCCTGATAAGCCAGACAACTTTGCACTAATGTGTTTCGGATGCCTCCCAAAGTCAGCCCATCACCACCACCTCCAGAAAAACAAGTCTTATCCAACTCATCTCCCTCCAGTCTTGACCCCATCTTATCCGCCCCCACCATCACATCCCTCAATCTACCAACTTCCCCGTCAACTCTCAACTCCAACTCATTCAACTCATTGTAAAACTGACAAAACTTTCTTGCAATCTCTCCACAGCGTCCACAAACCTTTACATTTGTCACATCATTGCCCATTTCACTGATTGCTTGAGAAGCGTGTCTACACCACTCTTGGTTATCCTCACTAATTACAACTCTGAAGCTTAAGAAATGTTGAAAAACGGATGGTAAAAATGTTTTAGGGATGCTCCCACAGTCCTCACTGCTTTTTAAACAAAACATACACATCGAACATTTAATGGCGTTAACAGTCTCCATTTTGATTAATTTAATAATTAAAATAATTTTTTTTGATCAGTTAACACAAATTAAAATATATTGGGGAATAGACGTAAACAAGTAAAAAAAAAATACGTGTATGTATTTGAGCACCTGGCTACTGACTACCACAATGGACAACAAGTCTACAAGATACAGAGACCGTGGTAGGAGCAACGAAGGACTTATCTTCAAAATTTGCATAAATCCTACCTATTTATCTGTTTCGTAGCAATTTACATTTTACACTCAACACACACTGAACAGTTTACTATGATAAGAGTTGGACGCAACATTAATTCCTTTATTTTGAAGACTAACTTTTTTGTACATGTGCTGCATTCTTGGAAACTGTCAGTTTCGAAGAAATACATTATTACGATTCTTGAAAGGATTATGCAACAAAGCAGGAAGAATGAGTAGGAGTATTTGGGGCAATATGAGTCATGTCAAAAATTAAGTTAAGAAAATTAAGAGAGTGTGTGTGCAGTGTTGTTTTGCGTTGTGCTTTTACTACTATTCATATTACTGAACTGAACTAATAGTCATAAAGTTTATAATAGTTTTCACGAAAAAAGATAACCACTCAAATTTAAAATACGAATGTGCACATTTGTGAAACTTTTCCAGACTTAAAATAATATCTCATAGTCGCTGTGCCAATTAATTGGCTAAAATATTATAATAAAATAATTTTTCAGATATTTAAATTTTTTATTCAATAACCAAAATGTTTTCTTGTGAACAATTTACAAAACTATTTATCTTTCGCCATAAAATAAAATAAAACACCAAAACACTTCAATTCAATTCATCAACAAATAATATCAAGTAAAAATCAATTATATCAAATAATATCTTGCCTCTTGCATCAATCAATATAAAACGACAAAAATCAATCAATTCATTCCAACCAATCTTACTTTTCTTCTTTTGATGTACATTTCATGATTCAACATCACCATCTAATTTTTGTTTCTTAAATAACCGCTTTTTCCCTTTTGGCCAGCCTCCTTTTCCTTTCAAATGAGTAGTGTGAGTAGTGGCATCTGAAAAATAATCAAAACTTGCTCTACTTTCATAACTGTCTTTCCACCCCCTTTCCGGCTACCATTTCCAACTTAATTTCCTCAACACTTTTCCCATTAAAACCTGCCAAAATCTCTGCCATATTACTTTGATGCTTTAAAATCACATGTGTGATCGCAGCTTTGCGAGTGTAGAAAACTTTGGAACTTTCACAAAAGTTACATTTATTATTTGTCTCATTTTCCCCCTCTGCTAAAGTTGAAACTGCGACTTTGGAAAATTTTGGGACCACTTGTCCTTCAACCATGAAGCGAACCAACTTACTAAAAATTTGATCCCCTTCATTATCGTGTTGCAATGCAAGAGGATTTTCACCCTCAAAAAATATTTCCGGATGGAATAAAGTCTGATGCCGAATTAATATGTCAGCATTCTTAAATATTTTCCCACATTTCTTGCAGACAGGCTTGGAATCCTTCAGTTGCATAATTAATATAGTATGGTAGTCACTTCCGTTTCCCTGTACCAACTTTCTTTCAAGATTCCTTTCCCATTTCATTTTCACCAGTTCATTGTGAATTTGATGAAGAGATTTCCCACTTTGTTGTAGTTTTTCCAATTTTTCTCCCAAGAAACCTCGATGCATTGAAATCAAATGTATTTTAGCATTCTCTCGATTCCCTGACACGATGCTACAAATGCCACAGATTACTTGGTCACCACCTTTCTTTGAATTGTAAGCCTTCAACTGTTCTTCCAAAATATACTTTACGGAAGTCTTGAACTTCTCATCATTTTCAGATGATGACGGTGGGAGAAGGTTACAACTGTCCAAAAATATTTCGGGGTGAAGCACCATTTTATGGCGCTTTAATATAATTCCTGTTTTAAAGTATTTTTTACAAATGTTGCAAATTTCATTTTTTCTAGCACTCAAATTACACGTCATTCTTCTTGTATTCATTACCAGGCCGACGTTGCTGGAATTTTGCAATTCTATCAGCTTCTCCCTGAGAACCAAGCGATGCTTCACAATAAGATGAACTTTGGCATTGGAAACTTGCGTTCTGGATAGCAAAACATTACAAAAAGAGCACTGAAACTTGGAGTCCACTTTCTGGAACTGTTCAACAGTTGTATTTAGCAAGTGAGCAATGCAATTTTGAAATTGGTGAAGACTCAAAGATTCCAACTTTTCTGAGTCGAAATATTTCTCAGGATGGGTATACATGTCGTGTGAAAATAAATTGGATCGGGTGCGAAAAGATCGAGAACATTTAACACAGTTAAGGTCTCTTGATTTTAGCCACTTGGACTTCAACATCCCTTTTGGCAAGCCTCCCTTTCTTTTTTGAGCTGTTTTGGCAGGGTCATCAGTGGCGGCGCTGCTATTACTTTCTTTTATTTGAGGAGTTTGTGCGTGATCAATTTTGGATAGCTCCAATTCAACAACTTTTTCTTTAAGACTAAGCCGCTTAGACCTTCGCCTTTTCTCCGGTGTCCAGTCTCTCTTTCTTTTCAAGGTTATGTTGCTAGTTTCATCAGTACTGTTTGAGCTACTTTGAGTCTGGTGAGGGTAACTCGCAGATTTCTGTGATTCCTCAAGTTTTCCTTTGAGAGGTGGACGATGTTTGACAACAAGATGATTTCGGGCTTTTCCCCTTCCAGCAAGTTGGTCAGAGCAGATGGGACATTTATATTTCTCGTCCAGCACTTCAAACGTGTCCAGAATTCCTTCCAACAAGCTGTTAATGAGCCCAGTAAACTGTTCATTGGAAACTTTATTGAGCTGTACCGATGAAAAGTATTTGGCAATGTGATTAGCCATGTTGTGCTGGAACAGGTCGAATTTACTGGTGAAAGGAAGTGAGCAGGTTGGCGTGGAACAGATGTAAGTGGAATGCGAATTGTGGGAAGGATTCAGTGGGTCTTCCTCTTCCAAAATTAGTGGTGGCGGTGGTGATGATGAGGATAATGGCAGGAGTGAAATGTCAGTTTTACAATTTACGTCCACGAATGGGATAACTGTTATTTCTACCTTCATGTTTTGCTCTTGATGTCCCTCGTGGTCGTGCTCTGGGGTCATTTCTGAAACAAAGAAGTAGATCTTTTAATACGAGTCATATTGGAATATTTAAAATCAACTTGCAATCCCAATACCTTCTCCTAAAGTTTCCTGTTGACTGTCTACTTCCACTAAGGTGGAGTATTCCTGGGCCTCCATTAATGTGGGGTAACCCTGGACTTCCGCTTGGGAGGGGTAAGGGAACACTTGGACTTCTGGGCATAAAATTGTGAAATCATCCAAACTTATAGGTGACAGCATGTCTGCAAACGTTAAAAAAAAATTACAAAAAATATTAAAATGAAACATTCAATTAAAATTATAGCAGCACATATTTTGTAGTAAATGAATTAAATTGATAAATTTATTTTTACCGAAATTGGTTTGTAAATCGACATGGACTTTCCTTCCATTGCACGGAGACTCTTCCCCAAGCTTTGGAACTGCCCCTTTCTTCTTTATTTCCTGATAAGCGTCACAACTCTGTTCCAAAGTGTTCCGGAACTCTCGCAGAGTCACCCCACCACAGGTAGAAATTTTCTCCAACTCTCCCTCCAATTTTGGTGCCACCTTATCCGCATCTACCATTACATCTCTTAATTTACCAATCTCTTCTTCTATCCTCCCATCCAAATCTTTCATTTGATGATGCAAATCAGTAAACTTCCGAGCAATCTCTCCACAGCTCCCACAAATCTTAGCGTTTTCAAAAACTGACTCACTATTATCACCATCATTCGCGATTTCACTGATTACTTTACAAGCATTTCTACGCCACTCCTGGTTATCTGCATTGATTAGCGCCCTGAAGTTTAATAAGTTACTAAAAAATCTGCGCCGATCACTTCCACCGATATTCTTACAGTCGTCAGCAGTTTTCAAACAAAATACACACAACCAACTTTTAATTTGGTCAGCAGTCTCCATTATGAAATAATTATTTGGATCAATTAGCACAAATATAGTTTAACTGCTGAGGAATGAACACAAAACATGCACACCATCCAAAACAGAGTGAGCCATGACTGACTACGAGACAATGGTCAATGGACATGTACACGCCACCACGACACAGAGCACAAAAATCTCTATTCAAGCTGCACCACCAAAACTGATTGTCAGACTTATCTTAAAAAATTTACATAAATCCAATTTGTCTCGAGTCAAAGTAATTTATGCACAGTTCTCTTTCCAATCAGCATCTCAATCTCAATCAACTTAAAAGACTTCCGTAGTAAAATGCAGACTCACCTTACTTGAGTGGATCGAAATATATGCATGTTGTATGCAGGTATGGACTGGAATAGAAATTCATGAGTCATTGTGCTTGTTTGGTAAAGGTATTAGGAATAGAGGTGCACGCACGCAGCAGCACTAATTGTTTTGTTCAAGACACACCTTTTCCGAATTGAAACCCATTTTGCATCTAGATCTAGACCCCAAAAAAATAAAGCACAATGAAAACCCGGGAGAATGAGACGTTCATCATTTTTGTTCAACAAACCAACCCAAAAAAAGGTGAAGCCTCTTCTCAATTTATTTGTAGACTATCCAACATTGCCCCATCCCATCTTCTTTTCATATCAAGTCACCTTTAAAAGGGTTAATGAACCAAGTAATTATAACCCAGAGTACGTAGGCCAATTTCAACCATGTATAAAAATAAGTTGAAAAGAAGAAAATCCTTGCAAGGTACAAATGTGCATTTGCACAGGAGGTGCAGCATTAACTTTAATTTTGGGGCAAGGTGATACAAAATCCAAAAACCTGGAATAAAATCACAACGCACCGTAAAATAAAATTGTGAGAAATATTTCCTGCATTTCTTAAAATAAACTTTGAACGCAAATTAAAACGGTTTA
>JAQIWN010003222.1:0-13632 GCA_034699025.1 Entomobrya cf. arborea Gr-Col-00668
AAAAAAAGCCAACACGACAGTAGTAAATCTTATTGCTTTTTTACTACTACTAGTTTGTTGGGTAACAAAATAAAATTGCGGAGTAGGGAAGTGGAGGAGGAGGTTGTTGTTAGTGCCCTGAAAGTACAATTTTTCTGTTTAACCCTTTTTATCATGCAAAATGCGCTCTTTTTATCAGTTCGGCAGCGATAGAGGGTAGAAAGTAAAAAAGCTCATAAAAATTCCGTAACTAGCATTTTAGGACTACAATATGCATGGTCGATGTTGCATGTAATGTATTCTTTTGAAGCTAAAAAAACGATGACTGAACTGAGCAGTGGAAAATGGAATGTATAAATATACCATGCACGAAAACTCCATTTAGTTGAGAAAAATTGTAAAAGCATTTATTGTGTTTTCTGTGTCTGTCTGTATGTATGTGCCTCTTTTTGTGTATTGTACTTTAAAAGAGTATAGAATTGATAACGAAATTGGCACACAGTATCCGTCGACTAGATATAACGTACATTCTGTGCAATTGAACAGTTTAAAAAAGAGAATTTCCTCTTAAAGCGAACACATTTCTGCTTCATAAAACCTTTGTAGTCATTAGTTTTTATCTGCTTTTCACCGCCTCTCCAATGATGGCTTTCATTTTCATTGCCCTCCTTCCCCTTCTCCTCCGCAATATTTGTTTTTAGTAGTCCTTCAATTTCAACTTTTACTACTGACAACTTATGTAACATGTTCTACTTTCACTTTTCATCATTCTTACGTTACGGGTCTCTAATTGTGTGATCCTTAGAATGCTGTACAATACAATGTTGATCTTGTACGTGAAGGATATGCTTCATGATTTAATGCCTCGGAGCCAACTGAGAAATGTCGAGCAACAGTCACATCATCAGCAACAAAAAAATCGGAATCAGCAACACAGTAAAAATCAACATCACCATCATCAACAACAACAGCCGCCGCAGCAGCAACAGCAAAGGCCACATTATCAAGAGCCAAGATGGAAATTTTGTGTCCAGTCAACGAAGTCAGTGTTTGCAATGGAACTATCCAGTTTATACATGAAGTCTTTTAAACCTTCCCATTTGAAGAGGATCGCAGATGATGTAAGTTTTATTATTTCTTTATGACTGGAAGAGTTAAGGGTTATGTGGATTAAATTAGAACTTTTCAAAATTGGATCAGAAAAATGCATGAAAGATACTCACAAAAGGAAATAACTAAACCCGAGTACCAGACCCCAATTCATCCTAATCATTCTTATCTTTTTT
Source organism: Entomobrya cf. arborea Gr-Col-00668 (assembly GCA_034699025.1). Classification (NCBI taxonomy): domain Eukaryota; kingdom Metazoa; phylum Arthropoda; class Collembola; order Entomobryomorpha; family Entomobryidae; genus Entomobrya; species Entomobrya cf. arborea Gr-Col-00668. Next base: position 1,266 of record JAQIWN010003222.1, read on the forward strand.
TGGAGCTTCTCAGTATTGATAGCATATAGCGTAGCTCCAATTTTTCGGTGCAGTAATTTTCCTTAAAGATATAATCCAACTTAATAATATACAGGAAAACTGTATTGCAATAAATATATTTCTACTATTTGCAAAAAATAAACATTTGTATATTGAAGTAAGTTCACCCCGTTGCTCATCAATGTCATTACGGATTCCCCGTAGTGATTCGTCTTACAAACCTAATATGTCCCAATACATGCATATGTTATACCGTACATTTTAAATGCGATGGTTATACTCAATTCGTCTTTTCCATCAGGCAATATTTTAAGTTGAAATGTGTTTGTTGTTTCAGTAGTACGTTAATCCTAGCTTGCCTTAGTCCCAAATATATAGTTTGCATTATATTTACCTCTGGATTTGACTGAATCCTATAATCAACGTAAACAAACATGAGTCAATATATTTCAAAGTTTAGAAAGATAACAATATAAATTGGATATCAAAAAGACAGGTAGCGCTTTCAACTCAACTACACTCGAGGTAGACACAAGAAGAAAGCAGTGCATTTGAGTGCACGAGTTGACTTGAAATACAAAGATATACTATTTTTAATCTTGTTTTTTCTTATTTTTCAGGTGGAAGAAATCTTTGCAAATGTCAAAGAGTCTCTTATTTCCTTTCTAAATCGGTCTAGTGAGTTGTCTTCATCATCTGAAGACAAACAGCATCATAATCCAAATCAGCACGTTAAGTTAGAAACTGAGAGTATTGCTACCACAAGCAATGGCAGAGTAAACAACAGCAGCGGTAGTAACGGTGGTGGTGGTAGTGGGAGTAGAAGACCCATAAATGTAAGTACCAGTGATGGTACTGCTCCAGAAAGCAATAGAACTAGAGGTGGTGGTGGTGGTGTTGGAAATGGGAATGGCAGCAATGGTCATAGCACTAACAATACCAAAAGTAACTACAGAGCTGCTAGCAGCAATAATTCTACTAGTGACAGCAGTCATTCTTCCATTGGAGAAAGTAACGGCAGCAGCAATACTGGAAACAGTATAAAAGACGAAGCAATAAGGAAAATTGCTACGTTAAAGGGCAATTTTCTGGGACCTTCCTTTTACCTTCAAGAAGACTTTCTGGATGATGCCATCAAAACAGTAAGTGAGAAATAGAATCTACAAGAATGGAATGGAAATGTGATACATAAAATTTTTGCATTTTAAAAACAGTAAACAGAGAAGTTATGTGATGGGTGTGCTCATACATGAATGACCAAACACCAACACTACTATATACAAGTGAAGTCAAAAAAGAAAATTGTTATGTTTTACACCAACTTTGTGATAAATTTATTCGCATGGATGCATATGGTGGGTTTTAGTAGGATTCTAAACATTAGCACTTTATGATGATGAAAATTTTCTTCGACTTTTGGTATAAGTACGTGAATGTGTTAAAAAGCATAAAGAAAAAAAAACTTTTCATAGTGTTGCCTGAAGGAAAATGGGGATGTCAGCAATGCGTTTTTTAGATTGTAGCCATTTGTGCATTGCCACTAATACATGAAAAATCGCAGTCAATTTTTAAATATGGTCGCACTACATCAATGGCTATTGAATTGCTTTTAAGTGTTTGCACTTTGAGTGATCATAATAGCTTATAGCAGTGATGAAAACGTACGCTCATAATATAACTTTTGGCAACAAGCAACGTTTTCTAACAATTTTGGGGAAAGAAATCGAATGTCGAATGGTCTCATTCTAGTTTCGCTAACTTCCAGTTATAGAAAAGATTTTATACTGATTATTGCTTTTCGCAAGCCTTACAAACATGGTCCGAAAGGGTAGATAGGTAATCGAATCATCATCATCATCGATTTTGTAAAAATATCCGTTAAAATTGTACGCACTGCACATTCTTGTGTGGAGGAATTTCATCCAAACTCTTGTGCTTCAAAGCCGCGCGCCTCTGCGACTTTTCAATGACCTCAGAGTTACTTATAATATGTAAAGCATACATCATCGCTTCTTATAATTTGTCGGTTAATTTTTTGATGTGTTGCAATGCATACTATGAAGGAATTTTCTGAGTGCACAATATTTGAATTTGGCGCAATTCACCAGTGTAAAAATTTGCTCTATGAGTTGCCGATTACCAACCTATTGTTTCGAACCGTGCTTACAAAACTGTTTTTTAGTTTTGTGGTTTGAGAAAAGAAGTAATCAAACCAGTTCAGATTTACAGACATGAGTAAAATGAGATTCCATGAGATGCATTATTTTTACTCCAAAAGGAAGATTCAAAAATATACATCTGTCAGCTAATATGCTATTCCATACATCATTCAACCTCACTGAATGTGAATATATCAGCTATTGTATCACATCATCTCAAAGATTTCATTTTTCTTCCGTCAGATACTTTTTCAATGGAACATGACACATTAGATTTCTGAATCATCTTTATTTAACAGGGTGCTTGGAAAAGATCAACATTGTTTTCCCTTAGAATCGAGCGAAAAATCCAGATCTACTGTTGGAGAGAAATATAACTAAAGAAGATATGATTTTACTATAAAATATTATGAGGATACATTTGGAAATTCGGAAAATGATTTCGATTATTTGTCTCTCTTGTCTGTAAAATTTTCTTTTTCGCGTTATCTTTATCGATAACGATGTTTTTCAATCCGGAGTAGGGTTAGCAACACAGTATCACTATATCACTATAGAGAATATACTGGAGAATATTTCAAAAAATGGATGCATGCTTGAAATTATAATCATTTTGTTGAGGTTCAGTTGAGGCACTCCAAAAATACTCTTTGAATCCGAGAAAAAAATGGTGAATTCTTTCTGCTTTGGTTTATGTAAGGTTTTCTTTTTAGATATATACCTCATTCATAGGACAGTTTTTAAGAAAATAAAAATATGTATCAAACTTGGTTGCAAGTCATGAAGATATATTATATAATATTCATAACCAGATAAAAAAGGATGGTTTATTTTTGTTACTGAAAAACGATCTGGAACGATCATATCCTAAGCTTATTTGTTCACTCGGACAAAATGATTATTTTCGTATCGCACTAATCCACTCATGCCATTAATTGTTTGTTATACAAACTTTACAACTATCAACTCTGATATATATACATGCAATACAAACTACAAACAAAGGATATTCATCGCACGCCTACGCTAAATCATACACTGACACAACTTCAAGTTAAGGTAAAGGGCTATTTAGTATTTATATCAGCTATACATTTACATTTCAATCAATACATGACTGTAAATATATTAGACATAAAATATTATATGATTCATGTAGCATACAAAACATATCATCAGATTTATTTCGCTACAGTGGATTCTTTTTACGGTCGCAAAGTCGCAATACAATCCGACTTGGATAATGCGAAAAGTATATTGAAACATGTATTGGGTTACTAAAAAATATGCATCATGAACTACGCAGTTTGGTTTATCCCATTGATGTGGAATTTCATCTCTCTCTTTATTTTACAGATTAGGATGGATCCCAACAACTTTCTCTTCAATGTAAAAGTCGTATACAGAACGTTCCGGGAACAACTGTACAATTTATACTGGAAGCCTGTGGACGAGGAAAGAGCAACGTAAGAAAATAATCAAAAAAGAAAATGTAGTTTAAACCTTCACATATCAAAATGCTTTCATTTTTCAGTTGTTTTTTTCTTGTTAGCTGTTCGTAAAACAAAAAGCCTTACTTTTCAAAAATAGTTTGCGTGCAAAAATTCAGCATCTAATCATATACATGTATTTTGTGTATAATCACATCGCTAAATTCTTGAATACTTCAAGTGTTACTTCCATTTTGGGCCAAAAAATTACGCTGTCACTCAGTACACATGTATTCACTTCCTCAAAGTTGTAGAATAATGGTAAATTACTTGAAGTACAATTTCAATATGGTTCCCTCCTAAAAGAAAGAATATTGTACATGGATTATCTGACAAGAAATATGATAACAGGAATGGATACTACGTTATGTTTCTCAAAAAGTAAAGTAGAAGGGTGAATAGGGGGCTTAAAATTGTATTCACCTTGTAGTCATTTCCTTAGCTTAAGAAGATGCATGAAATGATGATTAGCCATATTTTTAGACAAGACATTTTTACTTTTTGTTCGTATTTCATTTCATTAAGTGCGTCTTGTCCCTTTTTACGTGTGGCTTACTAAAATTATATTAGTAAACATTTTTTACTCAATAAAGTCATGCTAAAAAATCACCTTTTATGTAAATGTAGGAAATAGGTGGTGTGTCGCATGTGCCTTACGTAAAACATAAAGGGAAATTAAGTCAACATTATAAAGGCACTCTATTTTTATTGGAACATAATTCCACTCTTGATCACACTGCTATGTATACAACGGCACGATAACCGTCATTGTAACATTCACAAATGCATGATACAAACAAACTAACATGTTGGCATTTGGTACGCACATGAAAGTACTACGGAGACATATGGGAATTGATCACAAATGCTGCTTTTGAAATGAAATGACCGTCTGGTGACCGACAGTTTTCTCTATTGTAGTAGTAATACTCAAGTAAGGTGAAGTGGCCGACACCGACGACGACGAATCTGATCTAGTATCAGGATTAGATTGCATGGTTGTGTACAACTGGTGACTACAAATGTACTGGACAGTTACACCTCCCTTGGACCTCATTATCGTTACTTAAAATCTTTAGTTATTTCCGCCAGCTACACCTAACCCATTTTGCTAAGAGAAGTTGGACTCAAAGTATTACTTTTTTAGCCGTATATATACTATATACTCCTTTTTATATACCTTATATAGATGAAACCAAACAGCAACAAAATATCATATTATGTATTATATGCACATTTCACATACCTACAACTGATGGTTTAGCCGTATAGCATAGCCAATTAAATATTTGAGTAGAATATACGAATTCAAGTGATACAAAACATGGGGCACTGGAGAACAGAATTTTTGCTTTGAAAGAAAATCGCTGTCTGTCTAAATATAAGAGCGAAATCGCCGCTGGCCCTGGCATGATGCTTGTTAGTCAAGAGCACTTGACAGAAGAGCAGACAGACCACCCTCTTACTTTTTTGTAGAAATCAAATGATGCACATCTCAAATAAGCCTACTTGAGTCATATTTTTCTTTTTACCGTTGAGTACTACGAAACTAATAAGTTCATATTGCATTGCGAATTGCGGTTGTAAGCAAAACAGGAATTCCTGGCATGACGTTTTTGTCCCTTTTTGCGGAAACTGGTTGGGAAAATTATGGAAAATGCGTAGATGTAAAAAAGTACTATGCTGGCATTAGCCATATTTTCATATTATTATAAGGTAGCTATGTACGAATACAAGTATGAAAACGACAAGATCTGTTACTTGGAAAAGAGTTCTCACAGCCGCAAAGAAAATATTCTTTTCCGTTTTGTCTCTTGCTTTTTTCTCACTTTCCTTATCCAACACATGATATCTCATCCTGCTTTCTTCTCCAGTCTCAAAGAAAAAAAATAGAAATGTTAAGATGATGATCTAGGTTGACGTGATGTTTTTGCACAGTGTGCTGTTTCGTTCTTATATATTTTTTATTCTATTGTGTAATGCCTTCATTATTTCATAAGCACAACTACTTGAGATAAAGTATATGCGTGTTTACTTCAGTGTATATACATATTTTGAACATGTATTTTTAATGTTTATACTTCTACACTTTCTATGATTTTTTCGGTTTTCTTCTTCTTCCAGATGGGCTTTCGTGACGTTTCCCACCACAGTGAATGCATTTTATATCCAGCAGTTCAACAGTATTGTAATACCACTTGCCTTTCTCAACCCACCGCATTACGTGGAACGAGCCCCGGTGTACATTAACTACGCCACAATTGCTCTCACCCTCGCACATGAGGCACTACACGCTCTTGACAGTTCGGGTGCGTTTTTTTATAATATTAGTGTACTTACACAACTTGGTATCTTTCTCCTTGATTTTTTCTCTTCTCTTGTCGGTTCAAATATTTCAAGTGTTAGTTTTGATCTCCTTTCGTATCAAGACCAAAACTACATTTTTCATTTCTTATTCAACCTATCAAGAGAAAAATATGCGGAGTTGTAGACATTCACATTCAAACATGTAACATAAACGCATTAGTATTTTCCAGATAAAAAAACGATGTAACGTATAGAAAAAAATTCAAAGTTGCTTTTGCTGCATTAACATAACTCTGACAGTTGTTGCAGGGATGGTTTTTGTGGTGAGATCTTACTTTAGTGCTGGTATGGTTGGGTGAGAAAAAAAAACTTCCAAGAAAAGCGACATAGAGTCTGCTGGTCGCGATATATTTTATGTATATTTTTATAATTTGTACAGTATAGAAAGAGAAAGTGTAAAAGTAATATTATGTGAGTTTCCCATTTGGAAGATAACAGAATCTTGTTTTGCTCATCCCAGTGGACATGTTTTTCATTCTTTGTTGAGAAGTTTTTGTAAAGGACAAAGACGGGAAGTGTGAAGATGAAAGAAGCTGCCTTCTTGCACTTTGCACATTTATTTGCTATATCAAATAAAATATGTATTTTTATCATCTTTTTTCATTCACATGAAAGTATAGAGGAGTACATTTCAGTACAGAAAAAGAAAAGAATGGAGAGCACATGACGATGTCGTGTACGTTACATTTTACATCTCTGTCCGTTTTTTTTGTATTTGGTGTCATGTGTGTGTGGTTGAATATGAAAAGAATTTGAAAAGCGCAAACATTTGTGGTCTTCTTCGGTTCGTTAAAATTACAAAATAGACATCGTCTCGTGTGTTTTATCTTGCAATACAACTTTTTTATTTTGGGATGTACATTTTTTTAGGAAGTGGGTTTGATGCAGATGGTCGTCTTCAAGACTGGTGGGAGTCAGAGCCAAAACCCTTTCTTAAAGAGAAGACGAGCTGTGTTGCAAAGCAGTATTCTAACAATTTCCGAAAGGTTCTGCCATTCTACCAAACTCACAACGTCCCGATTCAGGTAAAGTGTTATAACGTGACTAGAATCTTGTGTGTAATGCTTTTTGCCTCTTTACCACTTTTTGAGAAGAAAGTCCTTCTGGTGTGATGCTGATGCTCTATCTTTTCCACTGAATAACGGGAAACGAAATTGAGAGATTTTTCTTTGACTTTTCTTAACTCCCCTTTACATCGACATCGGCTGCAAGTTTTTTTTTGTCGAAGAATGAGTTTTCGGAGTGGTCTGATCTTGTCTGGTCGTGATCTCTATTTACTGACTGAGCTTTGTAGCCTCAAGACACTCTTATCGATAAAATTATATTTTTGTTCACACACTAAATTTTCTATTATATTAGTAGCCCTATATATTATTCATCTCAAGAGTAAGAGTTACTTTTTGTACCTAGTCAGATGAAATGTGCCCGTCTTAAGTTCTGAAGACCATTCGACACATCCCACCTCATTTTCACCGTTTCACTTGCAGAACTCAGTACTACAGCTACACCACTGCTCCATTTCATTCACATTCCTCTTGAAGAATTGTAATCTTTTCTTGGACGTGGACACGTCCCCCGTACATCTTGGACAAGTTATAGCATTATATGTTTTTACTTACCCATTATTTTCGCCCTCCCCTCAATCTTTCTCCAAGAAACAGCAACAAGCCAGCGGCAGTCCAAAAATAAAGAAAACTAAAGCTTGCATGATATTGAACAAAGGCAATAATAATGGCATTATGGACTTACCATCCACCACCAACCAACCGCCATGACCAAAAACTGGGAGTCAGTTGAGTTGATAGATTTAAGATAATCAAAAGCCTGACAGAACAAAAATATATCGCTCTCAATGTGTCTGAAGAACTGGAAAAGGATTGGATGGACATACAGGATGGCTATGTTGTGTGATGTTTGGAGTGGACTGGCGGATGGAACAAACCTAATATGCTTTTGAGCCTACTCAGCTCAACAACAATACAGGAAACATGATCTGACTTTTCTGACACCTCAAAAGCGTTAGAGTAGTTTACCCTCTTCGAGCAAAGCATCATTATGCAGAGCGTGAAACAAAAATCTGAAAAGAAAGTAAGTCTGTGGTGAAGTCGTGGACGACAATGATGTTAGAAAGAACGCTTTCCCAAAATTCCAAAAAAGTAGCAGCGCTTTGCAGACCACTCTGTAAAAACAAAAGTAGATGATCATGTGGCGTTACTTTGTAAAGTAAAATATATAGAGCAAAAGTACACAGGTTGATGCACTGGAGGCTTTTTTCGATGATTCAAGTATATGTACCCCATTATTTTGCTTACTCGTCATGAACAGGAGACACCATTTTGTAAGTTATGTATGGCTGAATAGTTTTCATTGAAATTCTAAACAGGTGGACGGGAACCTGACACAAAATGAGAATTTGGCCGACATTGCCGGGCTTCAGGTGGCGTTCTCCGCGTACAGAAAATATAGATTAGCAGCTTCCAAAGAAGATTTGAAAGCGGAAAGACGAATACCTGGATTAGTTCTCACTTTGGAACAAGCTTATTTTTTGACTGTTGCACAGGTGCGCTTTTTTGTATTTTCATTTACTTCCAACCATAAGACCTATACTTATACATAGAACATAGTCTAGATCCTACCTTTTTTACAGAAAAAACCACTTATATAATTTTTTCACTGGTCCCAAGTCACATCCAACTTTAAATCATCATTATCATACCTTAGCTGACTGAGTGACTTATCCCACCAAGAATATTCCAGAGATACAAAATATATTTCAACATGACATTTTGTTTTTCAAATGAAAAAACTTTTCATTAATCTTACTCGACCCGACCCGACAATCCTCAGAGGTAGCAAAAATGTAACCTCTTTTTCTTTCTCATTCCAAAATATTCCGAACACGACTATATTTATACTTTCTCTACATCAGTTCTAATCCTGTTACACGGAATGTTTTCATGTTTGTATGGTTTATATTTTGAACCTGTCACTAAAATATCCCCTCTTGACTTCTTCCTGTCCAGAGTACATTCCTTTCCCCGCAACAACAACGTATGCACATGACTATATATGTTTGTATGTGTACCACTGTCAAAAATAAATTAAACCCCGACCGCCTGTCTTTTCTCTGCTTGACTCTTCTGACCTACTAAAATCATTTTAGTTTTCATTACAACAACACCACAACTATTACTTGTCAGCAGTGCACCCTAAAATTACATTTCCTGTGTTGTTATTATTTCAGGGGTCTGCAGTCTGCAGTGCATTTATTAGTTAACCCAATTAAATTGACACGTGACATGAAAGAAATAATCGAGTAAATTAACTATATTAAATACGAAATACATGCATGTACAAATCAAACCTGGTAAATTACCTGCTGCTACTGTTGTCAGTGAACATGCTTCTTCATGTCAACCTGACATGACATCGAGATGAGGAAATCGTTGCACGAAATGCGTATGTAAAACATGTAATTTTATTATTTTCAGGCCTATTGCGCAAATATCTCTCCTATGGGTTATATCTTCCTTCTAGAAATGGACGAGCACACGCCACATCCAGAAAGGTAGTAGTCAATAAATTTTGAATTGAAACATAATTCTTTTGACCACCTTGACTTACATAGGCCAGTTTTCTGTCTAGAACATTTTTTTTATAGTTACACACAAGCAAATTTTACAAAATATAAAGTACAAAAAGTAGAGCACAAAAAGTTAATTTTTGCTCTTTGCTTGTTCTTTGCCATTTCCACTCAGCAAACAAACTATTTAAAACAGTAGTAGCACATAATATTATCATTATTACTACCGCACACTCTCTATGTGGTTTGGTCTTACATTCAAAACTGCACGCATGCATAATTATACAAGCGCATAATGATATAAAAAAGGAGTCGGTATTTCCGAGAATTCATTTTATGTACATTTTTTATTGTACTACCAGTCATTAATTTTGGCAGAAAAGCTCATTTTCTCTTTTCCTTTTTTTTATTATTGTAACTCTCTTGTTTTTACCTTTCATACTTTCTCACTTTTTCCATGTTTCCGAATTATGGGCTCATGGAGAGAGAGCTGAAATCTCTCATTTTTCCTTTGTTCACCAAATTCGTTTTATACTATTTTCCTTTCTTTTGCTGCTGATGATATGCACACTCACGTGTAGTAGCTGATGCATTTATTATTACATCATACATATAGTTTTAGAAATACCACCCACCCACCTCTTTCCTACCCACAAACAGAGAAAAACGCATTAACGAATTTTGAGCATGATTTTATGATGTCTATAAACAAGTTATACTGATATTCACGCATAATATGCATAACAGCACGTAGCATATAACGACATGCAATTAATACTTTTGGGTGCTCCCTCATTCTCTCTGATAGAATCAATGGAATGCTAATGAACAACCCGGATTTCGTGGATGCCTATTCATGCCGAGATGGTACACCGATGAATCCATCTTTGAAGTGTGCTGTGTGGCGATAATAATGACGGTAATGACAACGGCGATGGTGATTAGCAAGCAAAATCTGAATGCGACTAACTCACATTTTAAGCGACCAGACCAGGACATTAAGCACTTGTCATGTAATCATTCATTTGTTAGATGGTTCAGTCAAAAGTAATGTTAGATCCGGGTGGACAGAGAAGACCAAAAGAGAAAGCTGCTTAATTAGTAGAATTAAAACGGGGGAAAGTCTTTGTGTGTGCGTAGAACAAAAAACTTTCACCACTGCATCTGTAGAATTGTTTCATACACGGGATTTTGGAAAAGCACACTGCTTCAGTGTACTTAGGTTGAACATCAAAGTGAAAGTTAAGGAGTGTTAAGAGAAATCAGTTTTTCGGGTACTTAATGCATTCAAAACTCAGATTTGCTTGGTAAACTTCCTAAAAACACTGATGAACTTTAATGAACATATTTTGTAAAAAATTGTATAACATCATTTCTTTTTAAAATACAGCTATTATATATCTTTGTAACTTTTGCCTTCGAGATACTTTGCTATTTACAATAGCTCCATTTTTAAAGACAACAAAATATTCTGAAATTCAAACATAATCTTTGCTGTAAGCATGAAAATATACTTGTTACATATTGCAATTTCCATATCGTATGCTTGGTCCAGCGCGGAAAAGATTTTTGGAGTATTATTAATGTACATACCTAAGGTGCTTACATATGTCAGCTATAAAAACGTTTTTTAAAAGGATATCTTCATCTGCTGTCTGTCTAAATTATATAAATGTATGAAATACAAACATTTTTTATTTTATACTGCGAAACGAATAGACTAGCACTGAATAGAGCAGAAAAATGGAAGGTTCTATTTTGTAATGATATTTCATCTTGAATATCTCTTTCAAAGAAAAGATTGTACATAATTCTGTGCATCGATATTTGCCGACAAGAAAGATAAGTAGATCATTAGAAATGCAGCTTCATTGTCGTGTAAGTATCCAAGTACATATATATTTCTTTCTTCACATTAAACAATCTGGCTGATAATAATGGTAGTGATCACAGTTTTACAAAATAAACATATTTCAATTTTAATTAAAGAAGAAAATCATGTTCTAAAGCTTTTCTCTCCTGAGCTTTATACTTGTTCAATGTTTGTTAAATGATGGTTCAATCAATTCATAAAAAGTAAAGTTATAATTCTAATGCTTTGATGTAAAAAAAATAATGCATGTATCGAGTCTGGAGCAAAAGTTAGGCTCCAACTTCATCAAATGTATTTACAAGTAATGCGGTTGGTGCAGAACTTTAAACTAATCAAAATTTTAGCAAATGAATATACATAATACTTACCGTAACAAATATATGTAATCCATATAAAATATCATAATTCGGAAACAAAAGATATGTGCTGAAATAGTATTATGTCAGAAAAATAACTTTAAGTTATCATATTTATGTATTCTATATACCAATAATTACTGATGACGCGCAATCATTTGGGTATGTATAGTGAAAAATTATTTTGGTCATTATGAATTTTTCATCATTATAAATCTTTGAAATAAAAAAAAAACAATATTGTACTTTCCTTAATTGATATGTGTAAATATACTTATGAAATAAGAAGTTATAGTAGCAGTTTTAGAAGTTTGATGTAACTTTTAACGTATTTTAACGCGTATTGGTAGAGAAACGTAGAGATTTTATATTAAAACTGAAGAAATGACATTCCTAGCTGAACATTGTGATCCATAATAAATGAAAATTACAGTTATATTATAACGTTTTAAAAGAGCATTATTACATGAAAAATAAGGGATTTGTTACAGTGAATTCTTTCTTTTAATAAATAAAAGTTTTACGATGATGATGACATA
>JAQIWN010003223.1:0-13631 GCA_034699025.1 Entomobrya cf. arborea Gr-Col-00668
GTTAATATCTTAATATTTTATGAGAGTAATTTCAGTTAAAAATATTTTTTATCTAACCATATTTATGTGGAACTCAATTTTTTTTACTTTTTAGAAAATGTAAACCAATTTCGATGTACTCTTTATAGGCTGATGCCTGAAAAAGGGATGAAAATAAATACATACATACTGTATTGCTTATCATGCCATTAGTTCAATGCGTTCTTTCATATTGTGCTACTACCCCCATACACAATCAAAGACGCTCGTATTTTACATGGCTATTTCTCTTCCATGCTGCGTTTTCTGGGCAATGTGATGACTCCATCCGAACTTATCTAAATTCAAACCAGTCGATCGTTTTATGGATCATCTGGAACTTTTATGCGTTGACAATAAACAATGCTTATGATGGTCAACTATTCTCGTTTTTGGCCAGTGAAAAGCTGCCGGTAACACCAAACTCTTTACAGGAATTAGCGTATAGCCAATATCCAGTAATTAGTGTAAGCGATATCATCTACGCTGCCAAAAACGGAACTTCTATGCTTGATTCATATTTAAAATCTCTACTTCAACCTATAAATCATAGCGGGCATGATTACCAAGCTCATAGCATTCCAGAATATTACAAAAAACTTGCAAAAAGATTGAAATTTGTTCCTATCCGCAGTACAGATCGACCCGATGTTTTGCCTACAATTTTATCAAATGTTCCTCATAAGACTTTAGGATTTGCATTCGTCGATGAGGTAGACTATGTGAACTTATTGTATCCCAACTTTGATATGTCAGTAAGCTGGAAAGTTGTTAAGAAACAGAACGTTCCAAATTTTGTACAAGGTTGGGTATTTAGACGATTCTTTCTCCAGAGAAAGTTGGAATTTGCAATGTGGCAAACTTTGGAAAGCGGATTTTTGGGATATTGGGACAGAAATCATTTGAAAAAGGCACAGTTAGATACAATTCGTGGGTTGAAGTTAAAGCAAAAGTATTCAAATTTTAGTGAACCTAAGTATATAAACTCGAGATATAGCGTAACAGGCTATATCAACCAAGGTTTAAAGACACAGGGACAAAATGATGTAAGAATAGAATCAATTTCCTTAAATACAGTTGGAGATGTATTGATTTTATGCATAACTATTCTTTTATGCACCATTACAGTTTTCTTTGCAGAATACTCCTTAAAAGCATTTAAAGATAATCAAGTTTATTTCAGATCCAAAATCAGTTTATTGAAGTACCATGCATATAAATGGCAAATTAATCTTACGGCTTTGATTTTAAAATACTTGGGGTTACTGTCCAAATATTTTCGGCAATTCGCAAACAATGTATCATATTTGCATGTTAAATATAAAATTAAAATAATATCAAAGAATTAAACTTATAGTTAAACATAGAAATAATAATACATTTGTGAAAAATTTTCTCGCAAACTCGTCAAGATTTTGAGATTTATGTTGTGATTTGTCATTTCTCAGATAATCTGATACTCATGAATGAATAATTTAGTAAAAAATACACCCATAATTATATTCATGAAATCATTGACTGCAGAGATGTATGAGTGACCTAGTGATATTTACCAAAGGCTGTGGGACTTTATGAGATAGCTATATGCTATAACATTATGCAATACAATTGCTAACTAATTTCCACCCAATGTTCCATACAATCATGATGGACTTACTCCCAAATTTGTTTGCTGTCGAAAGTTAGCGATAAAAGTTGTTATGATAAGAGAATCTTAGATAAGGTTTCTCGAAATGTAATTAAACGATGCCCACATTGCATAATATTTTTTGGCGATAGAAGTGATAGAACTCTCCCAAATTTTGTTATTCCAAAATTTTATAATATACTACTTGAATAAAATTTAAAAAATATGTTGAGCTTACTATAAAACATGAATTTATAACTTCACTTGACTTTTATTTGCCTGGCACGTGATTTATAGGCACGTGATAAACTAAAAGAGTCATTAAGTACTTTTAACCACCTTTGACATAAATTCAGATAACAACATGTCAGTTCACAGACATCAAGGAAAATTACCTGGTAGAATTACTCTTTCTATAAAAGGTTTGAACTTGACTTGTGACAGCTTCACATTTCGCCGGCTAACGAAAAAGATTCAATCTCTTTCTAAACCCCATCCCAACATAAATTTCAATAACATCCAATCATGTCAGCTAAACAAGTTCCTTCTGTGAAATTAAACAGTGGGCATCTTATGCCCCAGTTGGGTTTTGGAACTTGGCAGGTAAAATCATTAATAAGAAATTTATTTAAAGTAAAATAACTGTTTTGTGAATTCGTGAAATAAGCTTATAATTTTTCTGTACAGTCCCAACCAGGTGAAGTAGAAACTTCCGTGGCCACTGCCATTGAAGCCGGTTACCGTCACATTGACTGCGCCCACGTGTACCAAAATGAGGCAGAAGTTGGTGCTGGGATTAAAGCAAAACTTGACGATGGAACTGTAAAACGTGAAGAATTGTTCGTTGTCAGCAAGCTTTGGGACAATGCCCATCGTCCCGACCTTGTCGTTCCAGCTATCAAGCATACTCTCAATAACCTTGGTCTGAAGTACCTTGACCTCTACCTTATCCACTGGCCTACAGGTATTCAACGTGTTGGAGATGAATTGTTTCCCAAAGGTAAGGATGGTAAAGTTTTGGCAGACAATGAAACCGACTTGGCTGATACTTGGAAACAAATGGAAGAGCTGGTAAAACTGGGTCTTACCAAGTCCATTGGAATTTCCAACTTTAACAAGAGCCAAATTGAGCATATCTTGAAAACAGCTACTATTCCACCAGCAAATCATCAGGTAAAGTTATTTTTAATAAAATGAAAATCAATTTTGTAATTTATTTATATGCTAATGATGATAATTTTAACTATTCATTCGATTTCAGATTGAAATGCATCCATACTTCACCCAAAAGAAATTAGTTGAGTATTGTACCAGCAAAGGAATTACAATTTGCGCCTACAGTCCATTCGGATCTCCTTCCCATCCCACTGCCAAGCCAGGAGATCCAAAGCTTTTAGACGAACCCATTCTTCTGGAAATTGGAAAGAAGTATGGAAAGGGAGCCAACCACGTTATTTTGAGGTGGCTGGTATGTAACACATGTTTATAATATTTTGCAATCATTGTACATTGTTCAACATGAATTGCATAATTTTCTGCTTATCTTATCTTGATTTTTCTTATCCTTACAGCTTCAAAAGGGCATCATTACCATTCCCAAGAGTGTTACCAAGAGCAGAATTATTGACAACTTTAACGTGTTTGATTTCACCTTGACTCAAGATGATATTAAAAAGGTGGAGAGCTTGGATAAAGGACCATCTGGTAGAATTAATTTGGAGCTGATCTTGACGCACTCTAAGGATTATCCTTTCAATGTCGAATTCTAATGTATTAAATGAACAAATCAACAACAGCTCAATAGCAATGTGAAACAATAAAAAAAGAGTTATGAAATATAACATACTGCTTACGTCTACAACTGAATGCGTGCGTATGCGAAATTTATTAATTCACGACAATAACTAATAATCTTTACTACATCCGATCAGATAGACATTTTACGAATTGTCGATTGTCAGTCAGACGTACTAATTGAACCTTGTTTCACATCATATCACAACTAAAGTATTTAGCACTTTGGTAAACTTGACAAGAAATAGTTTGTTCACATTCAGAATTTTGCATTTAATTCGAAACCGGTATCTTACTGCAATAAAAATGTTAGATTTGAGCGATAAATACGCTTGGAAGCTTTTTAAAACAAACTCCAATTATGGAAATGGGCAAACCATTTAAGGATGATTTTAATACTATTTTCGACGGGTACCTTAATTTAAAAAAAATGTGTAAGAATTTAATTCAACGGGAATATTATAATTAATATATTTCGTTATAGTGATAAGCATTGTAAATGCTCTTTGCTCGAAAACTCCATGGGACCCTAGTGCAAATCATTCTTGCACGGATTATCGTGGAGCTCCATTTGAAATATATAAAGACGTAATGGAAAATGGACTGTCAAGAATATTGTGTTGTACATCCTATGGACCTGAAAGTTGGGGAAAAAAGATTTTTATCTTTAAAATAAAAAATATTCATGTCTGTTTTGTTATTAAATTAATTTCATTTTAGCCATGAAACAAAAAAGAAGATCCCTTTCATGCACCATGTCACCTTGTTCCTCGTCCCCAAATGACACCAATTGCCAAACTCGTCACCTTAACCGAAGGTCTTATCCCTATGACGAAATTCTGCGGGAGCGTTGTACTATCGAATTTGGGGAAGAATCACGCCCTGGGTATACTAGCCTTTGCTGTCCAAAAAATTCCAGAGAAGCCAAATTAACAGCAATACTTAGCGCAGAACATAATGAATTTCCTCACATGGCCAAATTACGATTGCCTGGAGAATGCGGAGGGACAATTTACAATAAACGATTTATTATAACTGCTGCTCATTGTGTTGTTAGTCAATATACTCATGTTCCATATCCCGTGGATTTTATGACAGTCATCATTGGATCCAACTTGGCAGAAAATGAGGATCAAAGATATGTGTACGGAGTTATCGAAGCAATTCCACACGAGCAACATAGCAGGTTGGATAAGAACTATGTGGAAAACGAAGATTTGATTTTGTACGACATTGCATTGTTGAAACTGGATCGAGATATTGAGTTTGGGCCGCATGTCAAGGCAATTGAAATAGCGACAAAAGATTTTATACCATTTGGTAATTTTAAAAACGATTTTTAGTACTTTAAATAGTTCGTCTAAATGGTCACTTATGTAATTTTTGCGAAAAGATTTTGCAGACCATGCAGTGATCACTGGATGGGGTACTACCGACACACTTGATATATCAGTCCACCTACAAAAGGCTAACTTTTTACTGCGTTCTGAACAAGAATGTTTTGGATATGACTCTGCGAAGGACAAACATGGACCTCAAATGCTTTATAAAAATTACCAAGATCAACTTTTGTGCGTGGGTGGCATTCTCAATGGAAAATGGAGTCCTGTTGTTGGTGCTGGAGATTCTGGTGGCCCTGCAATTTGTCGTGGTTTTGATGGACGTGCTCTTCTCTGTGGAGTGACCTCTTTTGGTGGAAACGATGAAAAATGTTTGAGAAATCAAGACGAAGACAGTTGTACTCCCAGTATCCTTGCAAAGGTCAGCTTCTTTCATGACTGGATTAGAAAACATGCTGGAGAACAAGACAGTTCTAAATTTCACAAACCTTTTTTGTACGGGCAACCAGTTTCCAAGGGAACTTATGTTCATCAGGTTCACATTACCTCGGAAACGGGAAAATCCTGTGGAGGTACTTTGATTAAGAGCGACGTTGTCATTACCGCTGCTTCTTGTGTTGCGAATTTCGATGGCAAGCATCATTCTGGACTTCAAGTGCAATATAGGCTCAACGACTTAACAGTTTATGAAAATGACTCCCAAACATTTGAAGTCACTAATGTATCTGTGCTCAAAGGTTTTCGAATGGTTGGTAATCCTGTAAACCTTGAAAAGAATAGGACACGGGTACTCATAACGGATAACTTTTACTATAATAACTTGGCTGTTATCAAATTAAGTGGAAAGGTTACAATAAGTGAACGTGAGCTTCCTAGATTGCCATTTGACGGGGAAATGTTTGAGGAAGGTAAGGAATTAGCTTTCCCTAGAAGTACGCACCATGGAGGAAAGTTGTTGTTAAGGAAATACACAATATTGAACAAGGCGGAATGTAGAAAGAGGATGGAAAGATTGGAAATGCGTGAAAGGGATAAAAAGGACAGTGGAAACGTATCATGCGGAGTGGAAATATACTCAGGGGGGTCACTTTGTGATAGGGAGTTAGGAGGGGGATTGATTTGCAGAGGGAAGGATGGGGAAAAGGATGTATTGTGTGGGGTTCAGATACTTCGGTTGTGTAAATGGTCATTGCCAAATGTGTTTTTGGATATGAGTGTGCAAGGGAAATGGGTTAAAGGGGTACTGTGATACATTTTTCACTTCTGTAATGTATTGCAACACCGTATCGTAGGAAATTTTTGGTTTAATTTTCAATCGAATATTTTTACACATAGTCGACTTAATTTTTATGCATACATAAATAATTAATTCAAACAGCTTAACATGACAAAGATTAAAAGTGTTATTTTATTTTATTCATAATTGCCAAAAAAAATTAAATTAGTTTTACTTTTTTGAACTACAAAAGTAAATAAATGATTGTTCTGATGACTAAAACATGATTATGGCGATCTTACTGATTGATAAAATGAATGTGTTCGATATTTTCCTGTGTGTGGGAGGAGGTCCCCCACTTAAAGAAAAGAATATGAAGGGCAATCTCATTTCACCCACAATTCATGTAGAAATCATTATCAAACGGAACAGGACGTAAAAACTGATGACTGATGACAATGTCATCATGACATCACAATTTTTTTAAACGAAAACGTCATAGTTTGATGGGGTTGTCGATGTCATCATTATCATTCCTTTCCTATTTTTTCTTTTCTTCAAATTCAATCACCCCCACCATCTAACCAAACCACTACCACTCTGTAAACAAAAACTTTAAAAAGGTACTTCATTACCTATTTAGCAGTTGTTTTTCAAATGTGCAAATGCAGTATGCAAATAAAAGAAAAAGAATGTGGGTGCAAATACATTTGTTTTAAGTTTGTTGGCACCAGACCGTCCTTAGCAAGAAGGAAGACTACTTGTTGAACGACGGACACAGAGAGATGAGTTACAAAGAAAATGTCCCACACATAATTTAGTCACTAATTGATCATACCTGTATCAAAACTCAAATCTCACAAAGTCAGAATGTCTTGCCTTGTCAAAGTGTAATCTACAAACAAGATGTAAAATATACAAGGCGACATAGACACGAAGTTTATGCATATGCATTGATCTACCGGATCAAAAAATCATGTTTTATGCTTGTCAATAAGATCACACTCTTGCACTTGTGTGACATGACAACGATATATGATACAATCACAAGTTGGTAAAGTGACAAAAGACATGTGTAGTGATGATGATGTCATTAATAAGTTTAAAATATCCTGGTTTGCTCATTACAATCCCGATAACAGTGATAAAGATACTTTTTCCTTATATTTATTTTGTATCTAAACTCTCCAAAATATTTGGAAACTCGTCAATCAGATTTCCTTGAATAAAGGATGCACCCCACTAGGTTTTAACAATAAAGTATCAACATAATACTTCAAGGAAAAATATAAGTTGATCCTTGTGAAAAAAATAAGTCACTAATAAATACCTAGAGATGTATTAAGGAATACTGCTAGAATTTCTAAGTTTTGTTTACGATTCAATGCTATTAGATGAAAATTAATTTATCAACTTTAATTTACAATTTTAACGCACAAAGAATCATCGGAATGAGCTCATCATGTTCATTTCAGAATGCCCATGCTTTCAACTTTTCAACTTAACTTTTCCTTGAGTTCTGTCAGGTTTGATTTTTTTTAAAAGATTTTCTCCTTTTTTTCAAACTCATTCATAAAAATCCTATTAAAATAAGCATTACTACAATATATTACGTAAAAATATTAGCATATTTATGAATGAAATTAACGTGACTAAGTACAAAAAATATTAATTCCCTTACTAAAAGCCGAAATATGCGTGTGCGTATGTATTCCCATTATTCATTCAAAAAAAAACACGACCCTCGACATCATCTTCACATCAGCAGCATAGACATTACGGCTGCAGAAGTAGTTTTACTCTTAATTCAGTTTCAAAGGAGTGGATTTTAATTAAACAGAATGATGGATTATACCTCTTTTCATTGAGCTCATAAAGTACAACTCACGTCAACAAAATAATACTTATAATCACTACCACACAGCACTGCAAATAAAAACAGGCATGGTGGCTGTGCTATGCCTTTGTAGGGGTAGGTCAGGTCATCATCATCATCATATCAATTTACATATAAACACACCCAAACTATTTAAATGTTTTTAAGACACTTCAGAAAATACACAGGTGCAATATTTTTTGCGATGCTCCGAATAAATAATTCAGATGTTTGGTGATTTCATTTTCACTCATGCAAATTTTTAAACATGATATGGTGCATCGTAACAATTACAAAACAAACAAAAAACATCATCATCTTTGTTGTTTCTGAATATTGTGATCTTCCATCTCATAAGCTCATTAAATTTTTTTTGCATATCTATTGCAAGATAAAAGTAAAAAGGTAATTAAGTTTTTTTACTTGTCTATCTTATTCGGGTCGGTATCAAAAATAATAATGAGACATGTTTTTGCAATTATTTTTTCATCCTATTTATTATAAAGGGGGAAAAGTATTCATGCAGTCAGTTACCAAAAAATGCGCACTCAAACAATAAGTGCGTTCATAAAACAAACCTCATTTGTAAGTCGGGTGGATGATGTAATCAACTAGGATTACTCAAAAAAAGACAATCTTAAACTGGACTTGAGTCAAAAGCATAATTGCTGATTCACTGCAAAACTCAACACGAATGATAAACCATTATCAATAATCGTTTTGGTATTCGTCTCAATTTTTTTCAATCCACCGCCCCCGCATTCCATCCATTCATCCATTTAAGGACTACTGAGACACCGATCACCGTTGCGTTGATCACTACAAGAGCACATTGTTTTCAAACTGAAAACCCAGGTGCAAAAAATTAAAGAGGAAATGCACAATGATCATCGTAAAAAAAGTATCTTAAATGCTTGCGGGGGTGCTGGTAGTAGTGGTTATGGCTATTATGTTTCTTTTTGAGAGATTAGCAGTTCTCCAAGATTAACAAAATGCCGACGGTGATGATTTTAAAGTCGTTAAACTGTACTTCCTCTCTTCCCACCTACAAATTAACCCTTTTCCCCCACCTCTAATCATAATAATCATTCACTGTATCAGATTAAACAAAAAGGTGTGATGATTACAGGTATATCCACCTAACCTTTTTAAAGTACACACATACTTTGCAATAAAAATTTACAGGTTAGTTCTCTACGTGTTCCTTCCATCAAAGTTAATCAATTATAAAATGAAGAGAAGGCGGATCGGATAAATGCATTGATGACATCATCACATCACCAAACAAAGTGATAATGTTGACTCTTGTTCTAGTTCTAGTCTACTTGACTTTGAGAGAGGCAAGCCAGAAATTATCAAACTTAATGTACTCCGTAAACCAAACCAATCCTCGTGCGAAAAAATAAATGCATCTTGAAAAATTCCTTTGATAGTCACGTCATTTATGAAAAAATGTGTTTTCTGCCTACCTACCTACCTTACTTACCTGTAATGAGATGATGATGAGGATGACACGACTATCTGTTTGTGCAAATGAGTCAATTTTCATTCATGAAAATTTTTCTTTGCCAAGCCTCTGTGCAGAAATGAAAGGTGTGGAGTATAAAAAGGATAAAAATGGCCAGCATCACTGAGAACCTAACCATTCATTCAGAAAAGCTATTTCTGCGACGATATCTGATACGGAAAATTTTATAAATCATCTCACTCAGTCAAATAGACAAAAAGTTTTAATGTAAGATAAGCTAGTATACGGCTTTTATCAATTTTTTAGCGCAAAAGTGAAAAGTTCTTTGGATTTAATATTTTTCTTTTTAATTTCCTTCGTGTAGATTGTCTTAAACCGTTGTTAGTAAATCCTGTGAACTGTTTCAGTGGAAATTTGAAAATGTCGCTGTTAAAAAAATCCTTCTACTTTGGAGTGTGCCTGGTAGTTATACTAGCAGTTATTCTGGAAAATTCTGGGGAAGCTGATGCCGCACCTGCTAGAGGACCCCCATCTTATATTCGTTTGAGACCGAGAAAATGTCCTTCCGGATATCGCAAAGGAATGGATGGAGTTTGCAGAAAAAAGAGTAGCAGTGGTAGAAGGAGAAGTTACAAGAGAATGCAGTACAGGACATAAATAGAACGCGAGATGGAATGCGTGGGTTGATGGATAGATAGGTGGTGACAGTCAGTTGCCACATCAGTCAAACGTATTATCTCATAACAAAAGTCACACGCAAGTTTCAGTATGTGACTAGACCTTCTACTGTATATTTTTTAATACAAAAAATGCATTTTTAGACTGATTTTTTTAAGGGAAAATGTAAACTTATTTATTTTACCTTTTTTAAACAAGTGTAAATATTTTTATATGGGCAATTTATATGTAATTGTTTGATGTACATACTTTTTGTGTATGATTTTTTATACTGAATACTCACAGTTAACGTGTGTGCCATTATTAAAACTTTTGTTAATTTTGGAAGATAATTTTAAGTTATTCAATTGTATGTAAATGAGAATAAATTTTCAAATGATTATTTTCGTATAAAAATGCAGCTTATTTTAATTGCTCTAATTGTTTAGAGTCTACGATATACGGCCAGATAATCGTACGGAAAACATTTTAATGAGCTATTTGCTTAGTCGTATCAAAAAGGGACAGACAACTGCAAAAATTAGTCCCCATCCTAGAGTTACCAAAATTCCTGGCCAAACCATTGGATGCAGGAAGGACACACCTCTGTTCATTAGCCAATTAAAAGGTTTCATAATAGATGCACTTGGAAATAAATAAAAGATTAGATCCCGGTAAGGATGTGGGGTCACTTCAAAAGGTCGCAATGCTCCAACATTCACCATCAGCGCGGGAATGATAAGGACCACGGTAATTACAACAACAGCACCATCTTTTGACCAAATTCCAATTAGTAAACCTGTAAAAACATTAAAGTTTCATTGTTACTTTATATAATTTACAAAGCAATTAAATTCCGAAATATAATTTATTTTTAAATTTCACCTAAAGCACCACAACAAAATGCAGTTGCCAAACATAGACACATAAAAGTCAAGATTGATCCTTTAACGTGAAATCCCAATCCGTATTCCAGTGAAATTAAACAAATCACTGCTTGTATGACTGTTAAAGAAGCCATTGATATGAATAGACCAGTCATCAGCTCCGTAAACTTTAAACCGGCAACTTGTGATCGTTCCAATGTTCCCAGATTCATGTCTAGTGATTTTTAACAAAACAATTTAAACTGAACAAATACTTAATCGTAATATATAAATCGAGATTTTAATTTACCATTTATCAAGATAAGTGGCGTAACTGAGAATGCTACTTCGAACAAAATTCTGGAAAAAATAATAAATCAAAAAGTTTTTTACTGAAAAACAAATCAGCTTTAGTGACTTTGATGTCTCAACTTACCCCACGATTAATGGTGATATCGTGTAGTCTCTTGCTGATCCATCCATGTCACCGTACACCGGTGGATCTCGGTACTGAAGATGATATTAATTACATAAAACAAATAAAATATTATTCAGTAGGTACTGCACAGTTTGTACAGTTAATTATTTTAAATGCTTACAAGAAATGGTATTTCAATTCGCCTAAAATCAGTAAAATTGCAAGCTGTCGAACGTTCTTTAATGAAATTAATGAAAGACTTGTACAACTCCTTCATCACGACATACGTTGTCACATATTCTGGCGATAAAATAAAAGAAAATTGCATAAATTTACTTTTCATGAACAACTAATTAAGGTATTATATTTTAAGCCCTTGATTTTTGCTCACCTGACTGGTCAAGATGTAACCTGACCATTGACCCATCAATAGATCCAGTTTCCGGGAATAACCCTGCAATTGCTCGTTCCACAACATGAGTAGAGTAATTATCTGGTATTTCAATGTATCCTTGAATATTTCCTTTTGCAACTGCCTTGTAAGCTTCATCCGCACTACGAAATTCCACCGGAGTTAAATAAATGCCTGATGTAAAATGTTGAATTAAATCACAACTCAAATTCGACCAACGACAAGTTTCGTTGGATAAAAAGTTTGGGGAGCAATTTTCATTTGTTTGCCAATTCAAAATCTCATGGTTTACGATTCCCAACGGAATGTCCTTGGGCTCCACACCGACAACAATGCCAGTAGTGAATAATTGGAAAGGTGGGAGAAATAACACTAGAAATATAAATCTGCAATAAAATATTAGTTTTGAACTTTAAGAAAAATTGAATGATAGTTTTTAATTTAAAAATAAAATTATATTACATACGCACATGGGGTGACGTAAAAAATTTATCCAAACAACTTGGGAATATGCCAGTGATCTTTGCACCGATTCTGATAAAGTTGTGCTAATCTTTTTATCAATTCGTAATTTCTCATCATTCCATTGTTTTCTACTGACATTTTCGTTTTCACTTTCACAAATCACTGACGTGAACTGCAAACTCGTTTTTAGATTACACTTCTCATTCATCTGACTAATTTTATAAACAACTTGTTCCATTGTTCCGTGAGTGCGCATCAAAGTGGAAGGATTATCTTCAGCAATTAGTGTACCATTTCTCATAATACCCACTTTATTGAAATGTTTTACTTCTTCGGTATAATGAGTGGTGATTATAATTGTTGTTTTGTGGGTAGAACTGAGATTATGTAGGTATGTCCAAATACTGGATATTCAAATATTTTAACTTTAGACTAACAGATAAACAGATAAAATATTCTTAGGTGGTTTCTTACTTTTCCCGTAACAAAGGATCTAATCCAACGGTCTAAAATTATAAAAATACATAATTGTTGAGTAAATTTTCACTGTAGTTGATAATAATTGAACATAAAATGACGTGTAGACCTACTGGTTCATCCAAGATAAGCAGCCTGGGGCTGTGGAGTAGCGTGAGAGCTAAGGAGACTCGCCGTTGCTGACCGCCACTTTCATCCAAAGCCAAAAATGAGATGCGTAAATTGGTTTAAAAAAAATCTTAAGCTTTAAGAAAGTTAAATTATTTACCTAAGTGTAGTAATGCGACGAGATCCATATCCAGGGAGGTCTAATAAATTCTCAAGAATTGTCAATTGCTCTCGGAACTTTCGTCTGCTCATGTAATGCAGCTTGGCAAAATATTTCATCATTTCGGTGACAGTCAACTGGTCATATAAAGCTATTTCCTGGAAAACACCATGGAATTTTGATTGGGGTTAAATGAGAAAAACAAGAAAATTAATTACTATAAAAATGACAGATTAAATAAACTCACTTGTGGCATGTAACCAACGTTTCGAGCTGGAACCCCATTTTTGACGTTATCTAGAAAGTAGTATGAGAGTAATAGTTTCGGCTTCAACTTATCCCTACGAAAATTTTTTGCATAGAGTTTATGTAAAATACGGCCATGCATCATGTATCATTCATGGGAGACTCATAAAGTTTACTTTTGCCACTTTTACCTCTATACAAGTATTTTTTTGGAAAATCAAAGCCTAAACTATAAGTGTCATGTACCGTTAAGTAAACTAATATATCCAGAATCCACATCCTTCAGTCCAACAATACAAGAAAGGATTGTTGTTTTCCCACATCCACTGCTTCCAATCAGTCCATACCTAAAATATTAAGTCTTCCTAAAAATTTCTAGATAAATTTAAAAATTACACCCCAACCATATTTTAGCAAGCTTACACAGTTCCTTGTTCCACATGCATAGAAAAGTCTCGAAGAACGGGAACGTTTCCAGTGTAT